>VKOC01024574.1:0-14089 GCA_009364415.1 Spea multiplicata | reverse complement strand
CCGCCTCCTCCCTGCTACTTTAAAGTCTATCTGGGCCTAGCCCCACCCCTGATCTCAGCCACACCTCCAGGAGAGGAGGAGCTCCAGGCAGCCAACCCTTGGAAGGTGCCTTCAACTTGTTCACCTTCTACTGTGTCTAAAGTAAGAAGCCTAAGCCAAAGTCAATGTAAGGATTGTGGGATTTATAGTCCTTTAACAGTCAGTTACAAAAAATGGATTTATGCTTTTTAAAGTATTTTTTTGCTTTAAATCTGTTTATCATCAGCTTTTTATTGTCCATTCTTATTGTTTTCCTTTCATCAAATATTCCAAATTTCTTGGTTCTTGAACAGGCATACAGTTGAAGGACTTGACTTGCCAATGCTTTAAAAAACTCTATTTTATTTTTTATTTTCGCCTTCCAGCAATTGACCTGCCGGACCCGCAGAATATTGAGCAAGCTGCGGGAAACCAGCGGTGTCAAAGTGGTTGTTTGAAACACTGCAAACTGGTTGCATTAAACGCTACTTTCCTGCTGACTTTGAGATTGGTGTCAAAATGTCTCTCAAATGGAGACACCTCTAGATATTAAGGGGCCCTTTTCTGTCTTATTGAAGTGAAATTTGGCTTGAAAGTGTTTGGAAGCACAATATTATTATTATTGGACACGCCACAAATTATCTGTTTGTTTTAAATGTCATTTTCATGTATAAAGTTCTTGTGCGGAAGAGACAGATGATACAATTCAATAACTTTTATAATACAATATTTCAATATATTGAGATACCTCTTTAATTATCTTTATTGTCCTAAAATTCTTACAGGCGGGGGTCGAGGCTGCGCATGGGTGTATGGAGGGTGGGAGGCTTTTTATGCTTCTTTGTGGGCTGGAGATTGGTGGCTGCACAGCGCCCTCCACTGGCGGCAGGAGTGAGACGGCAGTGAGCGCTATAGGTGAGGTTGGGCAAAGGTAAGAGGGGCTATGCTGGTGTGTGTTCATTTGTGTGGAATCGTGGGGGAGGAGGGCTGCGTATGGTTCTTCTGTGGTGGGAGGACAGGAGATGGGGTATGGTTCTTTGTGGGTGGGGGAAGGGAACCAGCTGGCGTGTAATGGGATTTTATCGCGTGGGAGGAAGGCACCAGCTAGCGTATGTGTTCTTGTATGGGGAGGAAAGCGAGGCTGCGTTATGGTTCTTTGGGTGGGTGGGGGAAGAGCTGGTTAGCGTAATGGTTCTTTGTGGTGGGAGGAGAGAGGAGGCTGCGCGTATGGTTCTTTCGTGGGTGGGTGGGAGGGAAGGCTAGGCTACGCAGAGCGTTTTATGGTTCTTTGGTGGTATGTAAAGGGGGAGAAAGAGGGTGCGTTGCGCTACGTGGCTGGGTGGGAGGCGGAGGAGGGTGCCCTGGGCAGCCACGGTCACGAGCGAGCGTTTTTTTTTCTTAATTGTAGAGGAAGGAGGCTGTCGTATGGTTCTTTTCTGTGGGTTCGGGTAAGGAAGGAGGGTGGCCGTACATGGTTCTTTGTGGGGTGGGAGGAAGGAGGCTGCTGAGGCTGTGGGTGGGCATGTCGGAAGGAGGCTGCGTATGGTTCTTTGTGGGTGGGAGGAAGGCGGCTGCGTGATGTGGATCTTTGTGGGGGGAGGAAAGAGGCTGGTGTCATGTGGTTGTTTAAGCTGGGGGAGGCGTGCCGCGAGTGGTTCTTTGTGGGGGGGAGGCTGCGTATGAGTCTGTGGAGGGTGATTTGGGATATTGGCTGCATAAGGAGGCCAGGTAAGCAAGTAAGGGCCCAATTATGTAAAGAATTCTAAAAGGGTGGATAGGAAATAATGGCAAGCAAATGTATTAATTGTGGCTCTGAACGAGAGGTCGTACCACATATTGGTAGTAAGTTTGGGTTTACTTCTTACAGGTTATGTTACTTGTGAAAATTGACTTGTGCTCTTGTATTGCTTTATATCTTAACAAAAGTGTGTTAAATCTGTTTTATACAAAAGGTCATTTTTACTGTTTCATCATCACTCTGTTTTGTACTGCGGGCTGAATATATTTTGCTTCCTTGTATGTGCATTTTGTTTTGTTGTTGATACAAGAAGGGATTTGTCCGTTTCATCCAATATTGTACTTGCCAGGAAAAGGATTTTCCGAAGAAACTTCTGCAACCGCTTCGCCGGCTCAAACAAATTATTTCCAAACTAGCTTTTACCCAATTAAATGCCAGAGGCTCTTTTCTCATAAAGCATTAACTCCGTGCCAGCATTTTTTGCCCAGAAGGTCAACATATAACTCAACACGAGGAAGTCAAATGACAAGATGTCAGAAGTTGGGTTTGTCCCTCTTCCCTTCTAATGAATTACGGGATAAAACCTAATCTTAGCTCAGTGTTCCAAAACAAAAATGTTTACAATTAGAATGTTGTCTTATGGATCGGCAAAGGGTTAAGGATTCAGTGAAACCGCAGGGGGGGGCATACAGTTTGGTGGAGGGATTGACCCTCGCTCAATCAATCAATCTTCTTATCTACAGACCACAAAAGCATTAATAAAGTGGCCTCTTATGGCAACCGGTGACTGCCGGGCGGTCTATCGATTACGGTCCCCAGGGGGTTGCCTGCTTGCAGCATACAGGAGAAAGAGTCAATTGTGTGGCTTAGCAGGCAATATGAGGACAAAGTCTTGAAAGAGGATATTATTTTAAAGGGGGGCTGTCACATCCACAGCTTTTAGCATAATAATGAATGAAGCTGCCTATAGTTTTGCTTTTTTTTTTTCGTCTTTGGAAGTTTTTGGTGTAAAACAAAGGCTCTTCATGAAGATGCTTTTACCTTGTGCAGGTTCCGTGGCCAAAGGTGGCCCAATTAGCATAACAGCCAGTGCTGTGTTATCCCCTCTCTGCCCCTATCAGCTGCAGTAAGGGGGCAAAAAAACTGAGCGGAATCTTAAGGGGGCACTCGAGCCGTATGCGTTTAATGTAGTTGGTAGGTTTAAATTTACATGGAGTGCAGCTTCAGTTTCTCCTTTTTGTTTCTTTTCTTCTTTTTTTTTCTCCTCCCCCACCCCCCAAATTTGAACAATGCGTATTTGATGTGGATCTTTTGCCCCGGACAACGAACAAACCTTTTTTTTTTATGCAAACGGCAGCACACAGCGGTCCGCACCTTTTTCTTTGGTTAAAAAAAAAAAAAAAAAAGAAATTCTAGATTACGTCAATGCGTTTATAATCTCAGTGGCACCTATGGGGTTAACCCTGGAAATAGAAATGAAGTGGATGAGGGGTTAGTGGAACATGGACAGGAGACAGAAAACTCATTACAGCCTTGCCTGAGAAAAAAAAACCCTCGTGGGTTCTGTGCCAGCGAGCGCATGCACAACTGGAATTATTGGATACTAACGTCGCGTCCTTTGCTGAATAATGCTCACCTTGCGCTTGTCGCAATAATCTGCCGTTATTGTTAGATCACTAAATACTTGGCGAGGTATCGTTGTTACTGTAATTTGTGCGCCTCGGGAAAACATTAATGTCGGTTAAAAGTTAAAAGGGAAACGGCGTTTGTCTTAAAAGCACTGGAGAATAGGTGAACGCTGTACAGGCATATTGGGGATTTTTTTTTTGTGTATTTAAGGCTTGTTGGAGAATATGGGTGCAATTCCTGTATTCCCCTGTAAACTGTCCTGAAAATGTTCTGCTGCTCCGCACATGTACAGAAAAACATATTTGACCTACTTATGTGTGTGTATGTATGTTTGTATGTATATACGGTGTGTATATATATATATATATATATATATATAATAGTAAGCTTGTTTAAGAAGGTTATTTTGTTACAAGTAATATATAAAATAAGAATAATGCCCTGTTTACCCATTGTACAGCGCTGTGGAATATGATAGTGCTATTTGAAACAAAATATACGTCATTCTTCATCTCCAGACAGAAAAATACAATTATTATTACTATTATGCTTCAGACCGTTTGCCAGGACAGCAGAAAAGGTTATGTGTTTACACTGCAGATGGTGCTTCAGGGGCATGTAGAAGCACCGTAGAGAGAATGCTGTTGCCATAGCAACCTGCGTCCAATGACTGACATCAGTGTCGTTCTATTTTAAGGAATTTTGCACACTTGCCGCTTTCCTCCAGGGACCCTGGGCCCTTACGATGTCATCGATACGCTGTAAAAATGATACTTTTACATCCTGTAATAAAAGCAGCGGCGTCATAGAATCGGAGCGGCTCGGTTCAGCTCCAGAGCTCCAATGTAACGGTGGGTTTAGCAGAACTTATGCAGATGCTGTTTATATGCATAGCGGCTGCTTCGGACCCCCAGTGAGCTGTGGGACCCCATCAGAAAATAAACCAGAGAGACCTACGGCTATGCAACATCGTCTTATCCTAAAGATCATAATAGGAATAATTCAGTTTTAACGCATAGAACGTTTTCTTTGTGTTTATTGATAAATCAACTTCGATTAAACACGATGGCCCTTAATGAGGTTTTCTGGAGGTATTTAAAAGCCTAAATCTACCCCCTAATGTATTTAAACTCCCGCTCTTCTGGAATTTAACAGGACTTTTGGCCACCACCTCCAAGAAAATATCCAGAACTTTTTTCATATTTGGTAACGAGCAGAAACGTAGAGTGAGTTATCACATTGAGCTGTAGTTTAAAGAGCAATTTGTGGATAATATTCTAAATTACCAGAATGTTGAGGCCGATTGCTCCAGGTGAAGATGTCTCGGATGGGAATTGTAAGATGATGTGCTGTTTGACCCAGGTCTTGGTATTATTTCCAGGCAGGATAATGAGCCATTGCCTCCAAATTGATAAGACGGGGAGGAAATTAATATAAAGCAATTGACTTCCCCGGTATTCCGGAAACACACCGGACACGGGCTCCAGCGCCTTTATTACTGTGCTGCGTAGATATACGGTACTCTCGGGGTGTGATCCGGAGTCTCTGGGTGAAGCCCTGTTTCCCCGGGTCTCAGGGTCGGTTTATTCTTTCCTTGGGCAGCGGATTAGCATTTGCTCTCCCTTCTTCCCACCAACTAAAGGCTGTTTGGCACTAGCCCCGCCCCTACACGTGGATAACCCTGCCTCCATGTGGGGATAGCTCCACCTCTTCCTGACGCCACCCCCCCCAGCAGAGGGAAAGCTCCAGGTAGCCTACCTGGGACGTCCCCTGGCAGGTGTATATGGTAACCATAACCCCATACTTGGTGTACCCAGCCCTCCCGCAGTGTAGTGGTCTTTACGATTATATATATATCTTAGAACCTTATAGATATGTTATGGGAAGACACCCCTTGCTGTTCTATAGATTGAGGCAGCTATGTTAGCCCAGTCATTACTTTCTTATGGATTAAACGAGTTATTCCTGTATGTTAAATACAATCAAAGGCCCCAAAGCAGCCCTTAAGATGGTTTACTTTCATGAGATTGTCATTTCAATGAAATGTTGGATCAATATGTGATATACGTGATATATGCTGCTGGCCTCTATATCGCTTTGCTAAATGAAATATATTACAGTAACCGGGAACTGTTTTTGTGACAGCGTAGGGCACGGGGTCTCCGTGGCCGGGGGATGTGAATCGATGTGTTTGTGGTTCGCAGCGTCGCACCTTCCGAGTTAGTGGATTAGTCGATGCCGACTGTATATAACAAAATAGCACGGGGGGGGGTAATTAATCAGTTAGGAGGTTTCGTAAACTATTGTGCAGTTTGTGGCACTAATGACCTGCTTTATAAATACAACCGTTACATTCTAATTAAACAAACTGTGTGGGCACAATACCCAGGATATACACTGCGTTCGGATTCATGATACGAATGTTCTTTGTCGATCCTCCTCTCGGGATTCTTTTTTAAGGAAATTTATGTTGTGCGCTGTGACTTAAGGAGTGATGTTGAGAAAAGATGTTGGATGTCATGGTCAGCATGGTGGGACCCCCCACAGGTGCGTGGGTTTGGAGGGTCGCAGTAGCATTAGGGTCCAATCACTATGTGTGTATGGCAGGTTCTTCTCAAATCCCCCGGGTTTATTTTACTTACCCCTATTAAGCTGAATGCCCCCAATTCATTGCTTGTATTGTTATGGACAGCGGTGCCCGTGCCGAGATGCGGGGGTAGTTTCTCTGCCGTCACCGTGTTCGTGTCTGCACCCTGCCAAGGAGCCGAGTATTTAGGCTTTGGACTTGGAAAGAACTTTGAAGCAAATATCTTTGGGAGTTCTCAGTTCTTTGTGGGATCCAGGGGATCTCATTGGATCGCTTAGCCGAATCAGTGCTGGAGCTGGCTGATGGACCTCTTCATACCGGGTTGTGTTTTCTGCATCCGGGTAGTTTTTTAATCAAGTTAGCTAATAGATACGGATTGATTCCAACCCATTTCCATGCTCTACATAGATACGTGCTGTTTAATGACATTTCCAGATTATTTGAAATTTTCATAGGGTTTCATTCAATGTATCCATCTATCCATCTATCCATCCATCCATCTATCCATCCATCATCTATTCCATCCATCCTCCATCTATCCATCCATCCATCCATCCATCATCCATATCTATCACCCTATTAAAGTCATTAATCCGGGATCTTACCCACGTCGTTCCATTTAAGCATACCGCCCTGCGCTGTATACAGGGATAACCCCCCCAGCGCTGTATACAGGGATAACCCCCCAGAGCTGTATACAAAAGCCTGGTTCTACCTCATTTTATTCCAATAAACGTCCTTTATCTGCAGACCCGGAGGCCGCCATTGCTGTCAGTCTGGGTTTATTCCTGTAAAATCTCGTCTGAGTTTCACGTCGTGCAGTCATTGGTGTTTTTTGAATACTTTGCCCCGCTGAATGAATCTAATGAACATACATTTCGTTTTACAGCATGAGGACTTTAACCCTTGGTGGCACTTCAGCACAATCTTCTTTAACGTGGTGACCCCATGGTCTGGGGGCCGAAGACGATGGACCAGCACCTCATCGGATGCCTGCTGGCCCTTTGCGCAATAACCGCAACCGGACATTCGTCGAAGAGATCGTCCGTGAATCTGGACGCCACTCCTCGGATAACGGTGCCAAATAACGGTAAAGTGCTGCTGATTTACGTTTTTCTGTGTCTGAGATGTTTTTGAGAATCATTCAGCCAGGGAAATCCTGGCATTGTTTGCTCTGCTGCTGATTAGAGATCGCACTCCTATCAGTAAAAGGCATCAGACACTATTGACTGGCTAATGAGCATCGGAGCGATGGCACTTGCTTAAAACAGCAGTTTGTGTTAGTGGGAAATTGATTGTCCGACTGTAATGATGATGAATAGTAGATACAGAGCTCTCACGCCCAGCAGAGCCTCGATGCTGCAGATACAGGAATGGATTCTCTGAGGCTGCGTCTGGTTATCAGACGGTGACAGTAGTAGTATGTTGGTGATTTTTATGGATGTGGATAATTAATTATCTGGCAATGATGAGCAAAATAAAACGACCCGGTGTATTTTGTCTTTCGGAGATTTATTATTCAGCACTGAAAAGGCGACGTACCCGACGTACGCATGCGGCTTTCCCGGGCCATGCGCTAATCAACGAGAACGTTTCTTTGATATCTCTGGGTATTGCTTCGCATATAACAACTTTTCTCGCGGGTTTGACAATTCTAGTAATATGACTATTGTGGTTATTTTTTTTGGGGGGGGGGTCTGTGTTGGGGGGGGTCTGTTTACCCACAAAAAATAAAGCATAAGCAACTGCAGATGTTTTATTTTTTCAACTCTATACAACAGCCCCGATTTGCGCGGCACAGTCCCAATTTTGCCGCTTTACCCCACTCGGCAGGACAGCGGGATTCTGGACCATAGTCCAGCCGTCCGGATTCCATTCAGAACCTGTGACTGTGCCATTTGCCCTTTTAATCCACAAACTATCAGTATTATTATAGGGGCTGGGCCGGTAAGTGTAATTTTTTTTTTTTATATATATAGTTTGCTGGCACCCAAGGTGTTAAATCCCGGTTTGCCTTTGTGAAAGTGACAGTGCGGACCGCATTTATACGAGACGCCCTGATCCTTGTTGTGACGCGCCGCTTGACATCCCGTAAACCTGGCTTTTCACGCCCGTCCTACCCCGGCCCGGCGCGGGTGATATAAAAAAAAACAGACGCCATTCTGTCACATATTAGAAGCTATGGATTTTTTTGGCGGCGCGTCCCAAAGGTTTACTTTATCTAACCGCCTGCCACCGGCTGACGGATAAATCAGAATGTCGGAGAGGCCGTCGTATCGTCTTCAGGGCCGCGTCAGGGGATGTACTTGTCTACGATTTATTCCTGGGCTCTCGTTCACTTTATTTTATTTTTTTTGGGGGGGTACAAACCAAAATGGAGCCTTAGATTCACATGCCGTCTATACATTAAACACTGTTTAGGTCCCAGTTAACTCATTCACAACCTCTGTGATGTCACGTACCTGTTACGTCATGGGTTAAAATTGATGCTGCAGTGCCGATCATACCCTGGATCACGAGGAGTAATAGAGTTGCCATGGAAAGTTAATGAAGTGTGTAAGTGTGCAAACTAAGAATCACGCCAATTGTAACCATTTTTTATTCATAATAAATATTGTGCTTTTCAAACTAAAGCTACTTGCCCTGAAAAAAGCGACATATCATTTATGTGGGTACGACAGCCCTCCTCCTTATAGGGAAATATGATTTTTCGAGCGGTGTAGCACGCGGTATTTATTTTTAATAAACTTGTCAAACTAAAATACAATATTTTGATAGCTACTTGGAAATCAAATAGCTTTATTTCTGCTCGGCAGGCAGCGCTATGACAAATACATTTGAAATGACAGAGGCTCTAATGTGTAATCAGGATCTGCATGGCATCCGCGAGTGACAGTAGAGAAAATGTATTTGTCCAAAATGTCATTTTTTTGGCCTTCATTTTTTTTTTAGCAAAAAATTGTTTATAACCCCCCCAAATGATGACCTACTTATGTTACGCAAAGCTCACCCACGATGATCCGGAAAATGGCTCAATTGCCACCCATTTTCAATCCAAGCCTCGATATAGGTCTTCAAATTTTTTTGGCAAATCTGGAGGTTTTTATCTGTATGGTGGCCTGGAATGTAAATCAAGGTAAGATGATCACATTCTGTAGAGTCAATCTGGAGCTTCTCCGGGTCACTCTCCTCATTCTTTGTGGCAGGGGAACCTCATCCAATTCTTCTCCAGTTCCCTTAGAAGAGGGAGAGTTCCAGGTAGTCAACCCTGGGACGTTCCCAGATAATGATATAATTAAGCTTCAAGCCGTTATTCATTGTCCATCTTCACACTCTATTTCCAACCATCCTACAAGGTAGTTATTTCTCTTTTTGTCAGAAGCACCAGTAAGTTTGGAGGTTACCAGACAGGAGGATCCAGGTCCCCTGCAGCGCTGCGGGGGATCTGGATCTTAGTCCTCTTAGTCAGACCTCATTTGCTCTGAAAAAAACCTAGTCTTACAATCGAGCAAATACGGTATTAATGAATTAATATTCTATTAACCCATTTCACGTTCTTTTCAAATGTATTCCGATGAAGCTGTTTCTGTGGATTTTGTGTTTCGGGTTCTCCGCTGGTGCCTGTGTAGGCTTGACATTGCATGTTATTGTTTTCAATCTTCATACTTGTTTTTACAAAGCAAAAAACTGGTCTGACATAGTTCTTCTCTCGTGATAAGAGAGACGGGAGTGCGAAACACCATGGTATCATGACTCTAAAAACTTGGCATGCGATATTTGTATGTGTAGAGAGGTAATTTACGTATATAATACCCCCCCATTGTCACATGGGGCTCCAAAACCACAAAATTCTATTCCAACGTTGTGTCCTGCAAGTGAGTTCCTAGGACACTGGTTAACGTTATAGCCCAGGCCTAAACAATGCATTATTAGCTTAGTCCAGGGGTGTCCAATGTGTGGCCCTCCAGCTGCTGCAGGACTACTTCTCCCATAATGCTCTTTCAGCAAAGGGGCTGGCTGAGGAGTATGGGAGATGTAGTCCTGCAGCAGCTGGAGGGCCGCACGTTGGACGCCCCTGGCTTAGTCCTTGCATGAGAAGCTCTCTTGTGTTTGTAGAAGACCAGGTGCTGGTAGAAGATGGCGCAGTCACGATCAGAAGGCTTTCCAATTCCATGTATTAAGGCTTATGCTATTGATACTCTTTAAGATGTAGTTTAGAGGCACACAAATCCTTTAAAATACAAATTTTCAATTATTAAAAATGTTAAATTTTTTAAACGAAGAATAGTGGATGAATTGTTTGACGTTCTTTAAATAATGACGCTTTGTTTGGTTTTCCCAATAAAAATAAAATAAACAATTTAAAGCCATCTCTCCTCCAACTAAATATAACTGGTTAAATATTTCATGAAAAAAGAAGTATGCAGCTTATTGAAAAGTTATTGTTTCAAAGTGGAAGAAAATTGCCGCCGGCTCCAATAAAAAATTATATCAGCTGCGCTCTTGAAAAGAAAAAAATCTAAATGAAAGGTCGTCCATTCACACTTGGAATAATTCTTACTTGGAATCATTTTCATCCTGTGCTTGGACTTCTATCTGCTTTTGGTGACAGATCATATATTTCTGTCTGAGGGTTTGTGTACTTTCCAGCTTTTGGGCTCAGTTGGTCTGACACCAGTGGCACGTGATGTACCGTTGCGCTGCATATACAGTTGCCAGCGGTCCTGACAACTGGGGCATGATAGGTAGGTGCGAAACCCGGGAGTTGGTAGATCAGTCTCCTTGTCTGGACTGTTCTTTATTGTAAGCGACTGGTAGTTATGTTATTGCCCAACAGACAGGGATGTATAGAGTTCCTTGTAGCCCTCATTATAAGACTTGGTAGGTAAATCTGATTTGGGCAATGTGCTCTGACCTCCTTTTCTTTAAACCAACTGGTTTTGTTTCAGCTCTTCCTGGTGGTCTTTTACGAGAGCCGCATAACTGTCCTCACGGAAATCACGACTATACTTTTGGTTACTTTGTACCCTAATGTTTTCCGCAGCTGGATCAACACTGAACCCAGTGGCAGGTTACCTATGCCATTGACATTGAAACCTGGCTTTTTGGCTAGGATCAAGTAAGTGCCTTTAAGAGAGGGAAATTTGGTCCTCTGGCTTTAAGGCTGAGATAGCATCTACATTGAAGAGGTCATGTATCCAAGAATAAAATGTATCACTGGGAGATTGATCGGCATGGTGTATGCGGAGGGTGAGCCGGTGTTATAGTGGGATTTAAGTGTTTCGCTGTAACATTTATAAATACAGTGCTTAGATGCAGGGACGTTAAAATGATTCTACGTATTCTTGTAGAACGCGATACCTTGATAGCTTTGTACAGTTATTTTTTTTTACAATTTCATACAGTTACTGGAAATTAAAAGGCTAGTTTATACTAAATATTTCAGTGTCATTTTTTCTGTATGCATAGTTGCAATAATAATAATAAAAAGATTAAGATGAAAAGATTCTTGAGCTCCATAATTGCTTATCATGTGAACGCCAAATGAGAAGGGCCAATTAACAACACAAACAATAGGGAATGTATATTATAATAACATCTCTTGGCTTCCAAAGTTGTGTAACTGTCGAAGAAGAAATCGCTCTGAGGTTCGAACCGGAACACTAAGCTTGGCTCCATACAATGGGGTTTTTGGTGGATCAAACCACACACGAGCAATAAAACCGAGGTTTGCCACAGGCCATTGGTTCATTGCTTAAGATTATTTTTTCTTCTTAAAAATGTTTGTTATATTTTATGGTGGTAGTTGTTGCTGTCGTTAAGCAGATCAGATGTTTTAATAATATAATGACCTGTGAATCTCAAATTTTTGGCCAAAACGGACCAAGATTTAAAATCGATTCTACCAATGAAATAAATTCCCTTAAAATCTTACAAACAATGCCCACATAATAAGAGCAGTCCTCATACACCCCGCGTCTAAGCGCGGGGAAACAGCGTCGTATGCCGGCGCTCAGACTGGCATAACAAGAAATCTTCACGAAGCTCGTGCGTCAGTATGCCAGAGATTTTATTACCGCAGAATGCAAGATATACAAAGTATTCTCTGCGCAATGTTAAGGGTATAATATTACCTTTAATCATTGACTTTAATGAACTCTTAGTTCTTACGAAATAAAATTCCCCAAATATTCTGGTACCTCTTGAAATTTGCTCAGTAAATCCTAGAGCCGCAGACTGATTCGGAGAGTCATCTTGTTTTTATATTTCATTGACTTAAGTGAACATCTCATTAAATTAACGCTTGTGTGAATAATTCTTGCCTTATCTCAGTGTTATCCCGCACTAAGTACAACCATCAACTCTACCCTGCTTCGAATGGGGCAGATAATCTTATTTTAGTGCCCAGGGATAAATGCGGTTGTAGTTTTTTCTCCCGGATGAGAATAACTCGCCTACTGTTGTCCCTTATCTGTACCAAGAGTCTGCCCGTCTAAGAAAAGATGCTTTTTAAATTATGGGATGGATTTGTGCTAAAATGATATAAATGGTAACTCTGATGAGTTATGTTGATTACATTGGCTCACGTTCTTTTCTCCTTTCACAGCGATCTTACTGCATTTACATGACGTTTAACAATTACCATTCACAATGCCATACCGCCCAACAGTCCTGGATTTCAGGCACTGTCCGGCTGTCCTTGGTAGCTTCATGGAAGATTCATATTCAATTTGGAAGAAAAAAAACAACAAAGCTTTAGAGAACCCTAGAAATTCCTGTATTAACCTTTACCGCCCTCTCTGCGAAGGTTAAGGGCATATCCTACGCATTCTCTGTGAAGAATACTCCTTAGTGACGCGTGTACGTTGTAACTAAACACAGACGTTGTTACAGGGTCACCGTACCCAAGGCTGGGTACCCCTGTTTTAGGGCTGAGGAATCGCCAGTCAGTCCCTCATACGGATAGCACTCAGCTATCCACGGATCAGCCAGACCACCATTCACAGTAAACCAAGAAGAACTGTTTATTGCACAACAAACCAAACTTATATATATCCTTAATTCAATGAACACAAACCCCAGCCCCCAAACCCATCAGCCACATCCCATCACAACTCCCATATCGGTATACAGGGGATGTATCAGGTGAGGGGATTAAGGAATACAATGGGTTCCCCCACCTGTGTTATCCCCCCCTGTAGTGCGGGTGCCGTCTGGGCAGACAGGGCTGTGTTGGATGATTAGGAGCCCCAGCCAGATTATAGGATCGTCTCTTTGAAGGCTGGGGCTGAATCCACATCAGTCTCTGGGCCGGTTACACAATAAACATAATAAACACAATATAAAACATTACCGGGTCACGCGATACGGAACCGGACACAAAAGTGCTCCATGACCCGGCTAAACTTTATAGAACATATGAGCCAGCTAGCCTGGCCCTGTCACAGATCTCCCCCTTGACCAACGGTCCGGCAGACCAGGCAGATCCACACGGGTCTGCTGCAGGCTGTCCGAGTGGACAAAGTTCAAAGATGCAGGCCTTAGTTCATGGCCCCCTTTTCCAGAAGCATCCATAGAAGGTGGGCCAGGGCCCTGGTTGCCCAAAAAGATAGTCAGTAGTCCTCTGTGAATTGGAGGACGGTCCCAGCTCAGCCGGGGGCACATGGCTATCCCCCTCACCGGGGTAACAGGGGCACCTGGAGACTCTTGCTCCCTAGTCTTGGGAACTAAGTCTGGGGCAGCTACCCGGCCAGGGTGGTTGCATGGAATGAAAGCCCTGCTGATGGGACCAGGGGCACTCGAGGAACCAGGGAAACACGTAGAGGTAGTAAGCAAGGCCTCTACCGGGACACTGGAGTGACCTAGGGGACACTCTGGGACAGGACCGGGTGCCCTTACGGGGTTACTGGGCGAGCTAAGCAGCTCTGCGGGGTACTCAGGGGACCCAGGGGAATACTCCGGGGTAGGGACAGGTGCCAATACTGGACCACCGGGAGGGTTAAGCAGACCCTCGATCTTCCTCTCTAGGGAACAGGTGCATACTGCCTGGGCGACGGGGAGAGTCAGATGGCAAACACTCTGGTACAGTGACCTGGGCTTCTAGCAGGACACTTGGG
>VKOC01024573.1:0-13109 GCA_009364415.1 Spea multiplicata | reverse complement strand
CTTACACCCAGTCTGTTAATTTGTGCAAATCCTGTGTTTCACTATTTGTGATTTGGCATACAAACCATTTACCCTTACAATCCCTGAAAGAGTTAACTCAGCAGTGCAGGGACTGTAGTACTCGCTAAGGCTGTATGTGCCGTTTATGTGATATTTGTTGGGTTTACCAACCATGCTGCCTAGCCTAAGATTAAGATATTGGTGAGGATTTACTTGGGAAAAGAAACCAGGCCTACACAAGTAGCCCTTGAGTACCATCTGAACAATGTTATAACTGCTGAAAACTGCAGCAATAAAATGGATTTTGATTACGGTGGAGAACTTTCAGTTCTTTCTGAAAGCTATCAGAAGTTCTTAACCAGCACAAGGACTTTTGTTTTACGCTTTCTTATCCTCTCCTACAGGAGTCATCGGTTACAAGCTTTAGAAGCTCTGTGCCCAATAACTACTGCCTAATCCACAGAGAAGGAACTGAAGATCTAGAAACCCAAGGGAGCACAGAGTGAAAAAAGAGCAAGTTAGACAAACTTAGAGTACTAGTATATGGGAAAAGAATATGTTAATATCACGCGCAAGCACACATCTGTGATGAAAATAGTAAGTTACTTAACGGGTAACTGACACTTTTTTAGCTATTACTAAATGTATTTATTAACATTACATATATTGTGCTGTTTAATTAGTATTGCTTTGGATTTATTTAGGAATACTATTCAGGGATTTCAGATGACTGCTTCCATTGGGTCTTAATACACTATATACATAGCTTGTTTGACTCTAATATCATGTCATGTGCTTATAGTGTGCTAAAGTAGAAGATGTAGGATACAGTAGAAGTAACAGGTCAGCTTTAAGAATGCAACCTGATTCAAGAAATAACATCATTAAAAGCAAAGCTTAAATGAATCCATGTACTCTTTGATGCATGGAACATGCAGAAAATAAGATTTCAATTGGGAGAAATCCATGAGCAGACAAGCTGTAAAATCCATACTCTAATAAAGCAATGAATGAGCATTGAGATGGAAAATTCAATTAAGTAGGTAATGTCTTCATGCCAACTTCACACAAAATAGCTGCCTCAGTTCAGATAATAAGTGCAGATTAGCCTCTCCACAGGTGCTCAGCCGGCAATAAGAGGTAAACCTCAGCTCCTTCTGAAAACAAACGGCAAACAATACCATTGGCATCCTGAGTATAGGTGTATAACCATTTAACACAGAGATGCATATTTATGATTCGCAACTATATGATTAAGGTTGTCATTCATGACGATCCACACATAAGCGAGAATCCATACGTTCTGTTTATTGACTTTTTCATTATTCCAATAAAAACAAAGTGCTGTAGCTCTGTTCACCATTTTATATACAATTAGTTAGTATAAACATATAATATATATTATTATTATATAAATAAATAATACGTATTATATATATATTATAAACCATGAAAGCCAATGCCATATTACTATAGTGGAACTTTAATAAATATACTTATCATGATCCACAGAATGAGGAAGGCATTTAAAGGTTTTAATTGAAAAATAATGTCACAGCAGAGACTCTACCAAATAAAAAGATATATCTCAAGTTCCCAAGTTCTTTTCATTTTACATTTTATTACTGATCTAATTTATCCTTTATTAGCTTTTGATGTTTTCCAAAGTGTTTGTTAACCAGGGTACATTTTGCTAGGTTTTCTGGATTATCTACTTTGCAATCTCATTTCAACCTTTAAGTGTTTTTTTAAAAAAAAAAAAAAAAAACATTTTATGACAGCTCAGATATGCACGAGAAAAATGGATGCTAATTGTGATTGGAACTGATGAACTACTGATGACAGAATCCAGGAGTTTATCATTAAGTACCATCATATAAAGGATTATCCCAACAAGAAATCCATCTTTAGGACAGGTATTGCTCCATAATCTTAGAGGGATACAATTGATGAGGGTGTTTGCTCCTGTTAGCTGACAAATATGTCACATTGTTTATCTTGTTAGCGGAATACAACTTTGGCATTGATGTTTATCATGTGCTTTGGAAAGCATACTAAAAGGGAGCAGTTATATAAGAAAGATACATATATAAACATAAACTTACATCTAAGGCATTTATAGTTTGTCAACCTTTATGAATTATGTAATTTCTTTTACACACGATTTGATAATTTCTTATTGTTTATTCTCTATAGTTCTCTGAAAAGTCAGAATTATTTTATTACAACCTGTGTTAATATTTTCTTGATGAGAACATGATGGCTGCTTTTGAATATGTTTATATCCTTGAATGTTAACAATGTGCTAATGCCAATAGTATATATATATATAGTATATATTTATGACTTGCATACTAAGGATGAATAAAATTCAACAATATGACTTGGCATGATATGAGTGTGATTGCTAACAGCAATCACACTCCTTTTATACCCAGGCAACCAGTAAATGCTGTAACCTAGGCATGATGGGACTGTGATTGCTACTAGCAATCACACTCCTATCATGCCAAGTCAGCCAGTACATGCTGGTACAGGGTGGCTGTATGTGCAGACCCCATACTGCTGGCAGCATCAATACACAAGGGGCAGCTAGCCAGGTTTCAGCATGTACTGGCTGAGTTGGCATGATAGGAGTGTGATTGCTAGCAGCAATCACAGTCCCATCATGCCTAGGTTCCCGCACTTACACATCCATGCTATCACATCGCACACACACTAATTAATTCATTCACAAATTCATTCCCTCAATCACGCATACTCATTCAAACACCCTCCCCCCACCCCCTTACATGCACTGCAGCTCTCTCGATGCCGCTCACAGACTTCAGGAGGGAGAGCGGCCTCCCTCTGCGTTCTCTTGTACTGCACAGAGGAAGCAGGACTGGAAAAGAGTCATGTGATGTCACCTGAACTCTGCTGAGTTCCGCTTCCTCTGTGGAGTACAAAAGACCCTCCCACAGGAAAGCAGCAGGGCTCTTATGATCCTGGTTGCCAATCTCACTCGGGCTGCTCCTCGAGGTGTTGGACGCCCCTGTTATAATGCATTCTACATTGGTCTGACTGTATGGGAATCCAGACTATACCATTAAGAAATGCTTTTCTCGAGTATGGTGCATCCCCCAATTGTCAGCTATTCAGGGTATCTGGACTTTGCAAAGCCAAATTTTGTACTATATAATTGATTACAATTGGTATTTAATTACTTGTGATATCACAAGCATTTAATCAAGCACAAAGATGTTGCCATTGAATGGGTCGTTAGAGGCTTTAAAGTTAGACCTGGGTTATAGGCCGCAGAGATCTTCAACTTGATTCTCTTATGTATTCTACTCCCCTATATACTTGTTGCATACATTTTATGACCTTTGTCTGGTTCTAATGATAGCAATCTAAAATAAAAAATAAACCAGTCTCTTTATAAAGAAGGAAAATAAATGTGTTGGTGATAAGTTTATTTGTGAGTGATGACACATTGCTTGAAGACAATACTTTGTCATTTAACCAGTATATTGGTGAACATCTGTGTAACTATTCCATTACTTTAATGTTGTTCTGAATGTATTAAGTTTTCCAAAAAGAGCTTGTGTCATTTACATGGATCCCCTCTTATTACCTTTGGCAAATAAACATTTCAATCAAAAACTGGAAATCAGGGTTGTTCAAAGTTTTGTTTCTATAAATATATTTACCACCTGAATAACTGATTAAGACATTGCTTCATTATTATTCTAATGAGATTAGCAATAGCATGCAAACAGGGAATTTGATGGCGGATAAGAACCGTTCCGCCCATTACTCAGTTCTCAATCAGTCCTTGGACTGAATCTTAGATTCAAAATAGCTTTATGCCTGTCCCATGCATCTTTAACCCTTTCAGTCCCAGGGGTTTGTGGTACCTCAAAGCCCAGAGCAATTTTGCCATTTTTGTTGGTTAAGCGACTATTCTCCTTTCCTGCGAATAGTGTACACATGTAAACTATATATTGTTTTTTCAAGGAGAGATGGAGCTTTCTTTTGATACCATAGTAGTTGATTAAGGCTGAAGAAGTTTTGTATGGAGATTTAAGTAAAACTACAAATTTAGAAAAAAAAAAATATAATAATAATTATTATTATTTTCCCTATGAATCCTCACAAAATTAGGTAAAGTGATGAAAAATCCCCTCCAAGTTTCTCAATTCAGGTGTCCTGATTCAGAAATACTTTTCGCAACATTGGTGGCCAAAATATATCGGCCAAAAAAGGCATTATTGGCAATATGCCGAAACAAAAAAAAACGGCCGAAAATAATCGTCCTCAGGGCCTGGGCTGCTTGCATTGTGCCAGGTGACTGAAGGGGTTAAATTCCCGCAGTATATTAAACTTTACCACTTCCACTGTCGTGGTTAGCTACCTTAAAGGCTTTTGCAGGCAGTGGGGAGATAAAACAGGTTGATGCCTGTTTTTGCAAGAGTACATTAATCAGACGATAAGCAGTACTGCGACGCAGCGCAGGGAAATACACGTTGCAGTACGATTTCAGTTACAGAAAGCTCAGTAATATACAGTAAAAGCAGTGTACAATTACAATTCCAGACATGGCACATATGGTTAGCACATTAGTGGAAACAGCCTGGGGAAATGGGGAAAATGGAATGAACGGGGTGGGTGAGGGGGGAAAGTAAAAGGGGTCAAAGGAGATGGGGCTAGTCTTTAGCCTCTAGACCAGGGGCGTCCAACCTGCGGCCCTCTAGCTGCTGCAGGACTACATCTCCCATAATGCTCTTTCAGCTAAGGGGCTGGCTGAGGAGGATGGGAGATGTAGCAGCTGGAGGGCCGCAGGTTGGACGCCCCTGCTCTAGACTGTCCTTAAGAGAGTAGTCTCTCAGGAGTCTGTGGATAAGCCTGCGGCAGTCACGGACTGTGACCTGCTCCCTCCTCAACACCAGGCGGTTCCTGGCAAACCATAGAGCGTCCTTTACACAGCACATGAGACGCCAAGCATCATCAATGGTGTTCTCAGTGTGTGTTCCTGAAAAAAGGCTGTAAAGTACAGAGTGGTAGGAGGGGTACTTTTTCTTGATAGAGTCCTTGAGTTCCAACTCCAGGGCTCTGAACAAAGTCTGTGCAAACTGGCACTGCCAGAACAAGTGAGGGACCGTTTCCTCCTCCACAGTGCACTGTGGGCAGTGTCTATATCTGCACAGTCCCTGGCATGCATAAATGTCCTTAGGGGCAGGCCGCCCTGAATGGCCATCCATGCAATGCCTGCTCGATGCCACATTAGCGGTCATAGCTGTGGTGGCAGGGAGCCCTGGGATGTTCTCGATAGTGTCTTTGGCTCTGATTAGTTGGTGCTCCCTTACAAATTTGCCCACGTCCAAGTAGAACCAAGGCATAGTCCAATTGTAAGGGAAGGGGCTGTCCCACTTTTCTCATTTGAGCTGCCTCCATAGGGGCAGTAGGAAGAAGCGAGATATGGAGTTTCCAGCAGAGCCTTTCACTACATCTCTGAGAATCCTGCGCACACAGTTGCACACAAAGAAAGCCCTCAGCATGTTAGGGATGTCAGGCTCACCTTTGCCTCCCTTGCAAGGTTCCTTGTACATCACTGCACGCTTTACTCTGTCCATTTTGGAGCCCCGGATGAAGTGGAGAACTGCTCTGTTGATGGGTATATGGTGACCAGCAAGGGCCAGGCCTAAGCCATGTAATGCAGCACGGGAAGGATCTTGTTGCGTTTTCAGGGCTGCAAAGTCTCTGCCGAACCAGGATCTTTAGGAAGTCGTTTTGATGGGAAAAGGGATCGGGTCGGAAGTCAGGTCCCAATGCCCAAACAGCATGGTCTCAAACTTCCCGCAGTTGACCTTTGTGCCTAAAGCTTTGCTGAAGTCCTCGCACATCTGGACGAGCGTTCTCACCAACCGGCGGTCTGCGCAGAAGATGGTCACCTCGTCCATGATCCCTCTGATCTCTGGATTCCGTCTGATGCACTCAGTGAAGGGCTCTGTACAACAGACAAAAAGAAGAGGTGAAAGAGGGCAGCCTTGTCTGACCCCAGAGAGAACTGGGAAGGGGTCAGTATTCCAGCCGTTCACCAGCACCAAGCTGCAGATATCAATGTACATCAGCTTAGCATAGGAACAGAACATCTCCCCCAGCCCAAACCTCTGCAGTACCTGACCCATAAAACCATGAGACACACTGGGATTCTGCCTTTGTGGAGGTCTGTGATGCTGGAGCAATGTTAACATTTTCCTGTTTCCAGTGTATGGCAATTCCCCCTCTCCTGGTAAAGTGTCTATACACACTATGCCCCCCAATAATCTTTTTAAAACAGTTGTCCACCATTATAACTATAACCAGCCAAATGAATACACAGTAACTTTCCTACATTATCGGAACAGAATGTGGAAGTGATGTGGTAGGTGGGTTGGGGTGTGACCTCGCACTGCGCATGCAATGGACAACCAGAGTGTCGGGACATTTGTTGATACAGATTAGAAGTGTTTATATGGGGACTTGATGATTCCACTATTTTGATCATAACCTTTCTCATGAATGCATTTACTCTATATATTTATATGAAATGAAGCAAATATTTGGACTGTAAAACTACAGAAAACTACAGAGAAAACAAATTACTGTACAAACAGGTAACCATGAGATATTTATATCTGAAGTTCAACATTACCTTCTAAAAAATAAATTTTAACAGTAACTGGATGCAATATATTCTATCGATTTATAGTAAATGCAAAAATGCAAACTATTGTTCATATGCTTTGCTTCCTAAATGCAATCAATTAGTCGGCTTACAGATAGTTAAAGAAACAGTTAAGTTATAGTCATTGTGTGTTCCTAACAAGCAAATGAAGTGACACAATATTTTTTCTGTACATGCTGAAAATGTGAATTAGAGCACCATTGTAGATATTACCATTTGGTGTCATTATTATGAAAGATGTTGAATTGTCATAAGCGGTCAGATCATTTTGTTGTTCCCCAGGCATGGGTGAGAAAAACAAAGTTATAGAAGTAACAAACAAAAAATACATTTTGGGGGATTGGCACATATTAGTGTAAGAGCAAAAATGGCTCTTTACATATTTGCTTTAAAAATGTTGGTCTCCAGCATTTTTTACAAGTAGGTAGTTGCCACTAACCTGCTAATTCTTATAGGTTTTATTGCTTTAACTTGTCTATAGTGTCACTTTGACAGACATTTGGCCTTGTGATGCTATTATAATTCAATTCCAAAGAATGGGAGAGTCTGTTTTCTATGGACCTGGTACCTGGATGTTGCTGGTGCCATACACAGAGTTGATGGACCACATTCTTCTGAACTTTATATATATTATTTTATTAAGCTTCATCTTTATTCATTTGATATAACAAAGCACAATTATCGCTGTCACTGTTCAGAGATGCATGTCACTTAGTAAGTTCTCCTTATTACTGCTAAAGTGTAATTACACTTGGTGAATGAGTGACTCAACCCTCTAGTAGACTGTGCCCTGCGAAAACAATCTAACCTCATAATTGTATTCCCATTAGGGTTGATTTAAATAAAGTTTACATCAAATAAACAGTGACAATGTTGATGTATGTTTGGCATTAATATGTTAATGAAAAGCATGATTTTGTATATTACAGGCAAACAAGGAATATTTTTAGCACTTTGTCCATTTAATTAATTGCCAATTTCAATATGCAAAGAACTTTAACTGAATCCTACTACTTACTAATCTTATGTTTAAACATTTCATGACATTTATTGTTAAAAAAACTAATTACTTGGTAATGACTTGCATAATTCTACACCAGTTGCTCTGCAGATGCATATGTTTTAATAATTGCATTTGAAAATATTGTTTTGATTTTGATCAGAGCTAAGCTTTGAACTCTATGCTATATGTATGTATATATATAAACAAAATTCCTCCAAAAATATTTTTTTCTGCAGGGACAAATTGTATTCCCAGTGGCACAACCTGGACGTGTGTATTCACTAAATGGAGAGTTATTTTTCAGCTCCTAAACATGATGAAGGGCCAAATACAGAAAGGATAATGCTTACCCTGTATGATGCATAGTTAAAGCAGTGAGATATCTTCAAAGTCTCCTTACTCATTAAGTTATGCATTATGTAGAGACAGGTCCGCCGCTCATAATGAATAGTGAAGTGAGTTAAAACCACAATTCTCATGACAATTCTCTCTTTATTGAATAAAACACAAAATGCTAGGGGTCCTGCAGGCTGTCTTAAAGGCCCCAACTCTCTGTGTATGTGTCCTGATCCAAATGGCTGGATCTTAGAAATTCACTGCACATGTATGATATTGGCATACATGTGTGTGCAGTTATATTATGGAATAAATAAATAAAAGGTGTTAATTATGCACAAAATGAATGGGGATAAAGGATTTTAGAAAGCATTCAGTGATATTGGGGCACTCAGCAACACCAACCAAATTTGCTGGGGTGCCATGTGATCATTGTCTGGAGCAATCATATTGAAAAAGCAGTACTCCCTCGCTCAGCCGGTGTTGCTGAAACTCCTTCATATTGAGACATTCATCAACACCCAAAAAAACAGGGTGCCGTGTGACTGTTCACTAGAGCGATCAAAAGTGCTGTATAGGAAGGTTCCCAGAGGTCCTGTCCTTACCTTCCTGAGATTTCTGGGCTCCCCCTGCTGGCAATCAGCAATGCAGCGCACTGGAGTATGGTAAATATAAATAAATAAAAATAAAATAAATATAAATAAAAAGTATAAAAAAAGTAAAAAATATTTTTTTTTTTTTAAAAAGTAAAAAAAATCTTGTGCCCCTCCTGCAAGAAATATATTTGAAACAACTTTCTTGCCCTGTAGTACAAAAACAAGGAAAAATAGTTTAGTGTAGCGTAGGCAGACAGGAGTTTCTAGTTGTTTTGGAGTATCACAAAGAATGTTGAGGACAGTAGATGCAGTGGTCGGCCAAGGAAACTTAGTGCAGCTTACTTCACTTCGCAAGTGTCTGGCAGTGCCATCAGCATTGGCACAAAACAGTGGGACCCTGGTACACCCATCTACTCTCCGTAGAAATCTAGTCAGAAGTGGTCTTCATGGATGACTTGCAGCCAAAAAGCCATATTTCTGATGTGGAAACACGGTCAAGCAACTCAACTATTCAAGAAAATACTAAAACTGGGGTGCAGAGAAATGGCAGCAGATGCTCTGGACTGGCTCAATTTTTTATGCATTTGGCTGTACCTGAAGGCAGTTTGTTTGCTGAATGGCTGGAGAGTGGTGCAAGTATGAGTGTTTCCAGGCAATAGTGAAGATTCCTTTTAAATTTGGGGTTACATTTCTACAAAAGCAGTTGGAGATTTGGTCAGATTTAATGGTCTCCTCGATGCTAAGGAGTACAGGCAGATACCTATTCATCATACAAGACCACAGGAAGGCATCTAATTGCCCACAAATTTATTCTGCATTATGACAATGGCCCCAAACATACAGCCAAATTCATTAAGAACTATCTTCAGCGTAAAGAGGAACAAGGAGTACTGGAAGTGATGGTATGGCTCCTACAGAGCTCTGATCTGATCATTGAGCCTGTCTGGGATTACATGTAGAGAGAGAGAAGCAACTGAGGCGGCCACATAATCAGTTCTGTAAGATGCTTGAAACAATCTACCTGCCAAGTTCCTTTAAAAAAAACTTTGTGCAAGTGTAGCTTTAAAAAATTGATGCTGTTTTAAAAGGGTGGTCACCAAATATTGCTTTTTAGATTTTTCTTCTGTTTACTTACCATATATTTTGCTAAATAATACAAATAAACTATTAACATTCTATTTTGTAAGCATTGCTACTTTCAAACAATACTGTACTTGCACAAGAGGAAAGACGCACTAATCTACTCCTAGAAATATTTCCCAACCATATCTCTTTGTTAATATAGACAATAATCCGATTGATACGGCTGAAAATACGGGAGCCATAGGAACTAAATGCATCATTTGCCTTTGTCACTAATCTATGTATGAGTAATTCACTGTACACATCCTTTATCGTTCAGAGGCTTTACATATGGACATGCATTGATAAATATTCTTGTAGTTGTACTATAGATATTGTAAGTTAATTTCATTTTTTTTGCTAAGTACAAAATTTTCTTTATTATCTGAAAAAGAGGACTGTTGTTTTTTGTTCCTCTAGTGCCAAAAGGATCAGCCAAGTTCTGTAGTAGTTCTCTGCAGGTAAATTTGGTATAAATCCATCTTCCGTTTTTAGACAGATGGGATAATCAGTAGGTTTTAAGGCAGAAATATGTTCACTACTGCAGTTTTTCTGAATTCTATAACTTCTCTTTAATAATCCTGTTTAGGTATGCATTTTAAAATATTTATGGCAAACATCTAGCAAGAAAAACGTTCTTATACAAGATATTTAATTATTTCTATTTTAAAGATTTGCCACTTTAAGGACTGTGTCTTTTCTTCTGTTAAAGACCAAAGTGACCACTTAGTTTAATGTAATTTATTTGCACTGGCTTTATAGTTGTGCTACATATAAAGTATTGAATTATTTTATTTTTTCATCTTTGCTTTCCTAAGACTAATTGGCTGTGTCATTTCATATTGCAGCTGGCTCTGTAACTCATCCTTCTAGTAATAACCATGTGTTGTATAGCTTTGTAGCCCAGAGGGATAAAAGATATGTGCTTCATCTCCGTTGAAGGTCTATTCCATGGTCTCCTAACACAATCCTCCTTGACATTTTCAATATTGTTGTTCTTTCTGTACCGGAGAACAAGATTTTCTGAAATGGGTTTATCTGCCGCCTTTACACGTTCAGTACTGTAATGTTACTTCTTGCCCTGGCTGGTGTGTTTTTCATTACAGAAAGTCCAACTGGTTTCTTATAAAAACCCAAACAGGGGGATGAACTGGAACACATTATTTGAACAGGTGTCCTTTTGAATACTTTCAACTTTATTTAATCCTCATCAACTGTGGGGGAACTATAAAGCAACAATGTTTCATTGTAGTAAAAACTTACTCATACGGTACTATTCGCTTAACATAGTTCATAAGGTTGAAAAAAAGACCAAAGTCCATCAAGTTCAACCTATATACATATTGTGTCCCTACTGTGTTGATCCAGAGGAAGGCAAAAAACCCTTATGAAGCAGATGCCAATTGCCCCATACCAGGGGGAAAATTCCTTCCCGACTCCAAATATGGCAATCAGAATAAATCCCTGGATCAACGTTCTGTCCTTATTAATCTACTATCCATAACTTGTGATATTATTGCTTTCAAGAAACACGTCCAGGCTCCTTTTAAACTCTTTTATTGAGTTTACCATTACCACTTCCTCTGGCAGAGAGTTCCATAGTCTCACCGCTCTTACTGTAAAGAACCCCCGTCTGTGCTGGTGTAGAAACCTTCTTTCCTCCAGCCGTAGAGGATGTCCCCTTGTTATAGATACAGTCCTGGGTATAAATAGGTCCTGGGAGTGATCTCTGTACTGCCCCCTTATATATTTATACATAGTTATTAAGTCCCCCCTAAGCCGTCTTTTCTCCAAACTAAATAACCCTAATTCTGATAATCTTTCTGGGTACTGCAGTCCTTCCATTCCCCTTATTACTCTGGTTGCCCGTCTTTGAACCCTCTCCAGTTCCACTATATCTTTCTTGTACACTGGTGCCCAGTACTGTACACAGTATTCCATGTGTGGTCTGACTAGTGACTTGTACAATGGTAGAATTATTTCCTTGTCGTGGGCATCCATGCCCCTTTTGATGCACCCCATGATTTTATTTGCCTTAGCAGCAGCTGCCCGACACTGGTCGCTACAGGTAAATTTACTGTTAACCAAGACTCCTAAGTCCTTTTCCATGTCAGTCGTCCCCAGTGTTTTCCCATTTAAGTTAGAGTTTGCAGGAGAGTTGTTATTTCAAGTTCCAAGCAGATGTTTCAAACAAGCTGTATAAGTTCGCAAAAAATATTAAAACACATTGTGTAGTTTTGTAAACTTTTCACTTTGGGTAAAAGTAATCAATATATTTTTAAGATGCTGTTTACAACAAAATTGTTTTTTTCTTACTATTGTCCCAGTGTCACCAGTAAGGAAAAGAGAGAAATTGGCTGTTTTGTAAAGAGAAACAAAATGTCATTCATCAAAATTAGTTTTTTCCCCCATGAAAGACGAAACATATAATACACTTTTTTATGGCATTAAATCAGTTTTCTCAAAGTTTTACAGTTATTCTGTATTGCAATGCTTTATCTTGCTAAAATATACAGATGGAGGATATGCATGCAATTACAAAAATGTATTATATTATAGTATTAAATGTATTTTTGTATCATAAATACATTAAATCACAATGAAAAACATATAGTAGGTGTCACTAAAAATATCATAGGTTTTATTTACGGGCAGACTCACCATGTAAATTACAATTTATTTGTACTGAGAACATTATTTATTTTTTGTAAGCAAATTATTATTAGTAAAAAAGAGATGATTATCTCCCAGCGCCTCAGTAATACCCCACAATACACACAATAGTGATTGACCAGGCAATTTTTTTTGTCAGGATGTAAGATGCCACTTGAAATTAATATTGAGCAGTATGGAATAAAATAAAAGCAAATACAACAGTGTAATATTATCACAGATCTTATTATGCACTCACATATTCACCAAGGGTTGCTGTCATATCTGGATTCAATCATATCTGATATTGGTAGCCTTGTGCAAGGTCAGACTGATATGCTGATGGAGAGTTTACCTCTGTTATAGGACAAGTTAACCCCTTAAAGACCAAGACTGTGTTAACAGTTTTGTGGTGCTCGTGTTTTGTGGTAATTTTCTCCACTCCCATTTAGTGTACCCACACAAGCTATCCATTTTTTTTCAGGACAAGGGCTTTCTTCAGATACCATTTTTGATAATGTCCAATTTCCCATAAAAACAAAAATATGATAAAAAGTTGAAAAAACCCACTTGTTCTCACTTATTTTAAAAATATTTTACTGTTAAATATATTCTACTATTTGTCCGGAGTTTAGAATTACCCAATGTTTTTATGGTTTGTTTTTTTTTGCTTTTTTTCGCAAGGTATTGG
>VKOC01024569.1:0-14397 GCA_009364415.1 Spea multiplicata | reverse complement strand
ACAAGTACCGGTAAGAAGTTGAGTATAAAAGTATAACCCCGCTATGAGGTTTCTATAAAATATCATCTGCACGGAAGAGAACGCAGTTGCATTATTAAGTAATTACGATCTACTGGACGCACAAAACGCCATTGACGCCCTGATATGAAAGAAAAAAAGAAAGCGTGACTGAGGTTGGGAATACAGATATGTACCTTGAGGCGGCCGGAAAGGAGGACAAACTTCACGTTCTGTTCGAAAAGGAAGCGTATTTTTCCATTACACAGATATTAACAACAAATTACACGGCAACCTGAGTTTGTGTGAAATGTTCTGTAATGGAAATACCCACGAGCACAACAGTGACTCTCACAGGAAAGTCCGGTAGTGCTGTGACTGATGAGTCCAGGTAGACTGCACGCTAAAGTAGAAAATTTCAGGTAGACTGCACACTAAACGTTATTTTTGTTATACAGAATATACATTTTACCATGTATAAAACTATATATTTATATTTTTAGGTTGGAGGCAGGGCGGTAGTTACATTTTGTCAGCCTGCTTTTTAAGTTTGTACATTTTTAGAATTATTTAAGCCTTTCTTACTGATTTGAAAGCTGATCTGTTATGTTTCCCACTTGCCATGTTTTATAATTCCGCACACAATAATCTCCGTGTGATCACCGTTAGAGATAACATGTTACATTACATGTCCCCATGTTGCTGATCCTTGTTGATTGCTCCGGGCAGCCTTTGTTGGTGTGGATGAGGAGGAAGGAGAGCGCTTCTGGCCAGGAACTTTACATAGTGCGGTGATGGCGACAGTTCCCTTTAGAATGCAATTATCGAAATAAATGCTCTTATCGCTCATGTATTATGAGGTCCTATGGGAAAATAAACCAATAATAGTAAGAGATTTAATAAAAAGGTATATAAAGAAGAAGAAATCTTCTATTTCTTATGAAATCACACAATTATCTTTCTGTTCTCATTAAACTGTATCATTGCTAATAACATCTCACTTTTCATTCACTGAATCTTTTAATTCAATTCCAAAAGAGTTTTATGAGGAAACATGACTCATTTAACTGATAATTTTGTTTCAAATACACAGAATATTATTCATTTCGGTACTTAACATAAATATGATATTCTCCTCATTCTGTGCGATATGGTATTATTTGGAAGGTGGAATACAGGGCAATTAGTTGCATTTAGCTCATTTAGTTGCTGATTTCTATTGAATTAATCTGAATGTGTCCCTGATTTCTGGCCGCTGTTGCCCTAGCAGAAGAACCGGCTCATGTTTATGGCCTAAAGGAACTTTGAATGGTGGTCTCTAGAGCACATGTATGCAGAAGACAATAATCTATACCAATATCGCATTAAGAAATAATGATTTATTATAGAACACGAGCTGAAATCATTTGAAAATAGTTGTTTGCGTTCCCTGAAACCAGCCTTTTTCCCTGGAAACATCCCATTAACGTTGTTCCTTTCTTCAATGAACAGACTTATTGTAAGCAAAGTATGCAATACAAAACAAGGGTCAAGATAATAAAGCACTTATCTGATAAAAGGAACTCTGTATCGTGTAATTAAATATTGTTTCCTGTTCTAGTCGCAAGAATGCCAAGAGGTGGTGTTAAAATAACCAAACAGAACATGGTGGGTATTGATAGAGTGAACCTCCTTTACAGACTGTATTGAAGAGGCTCTGCAAACCCTTACAGAAAAAGCTGAGCTTGAATAGGTGCAGTAGGTGAAAGAATGCAATTACATGCGTATAGTTATGCTGGTGAACAGCAAATGCATCACAACTGCGAATTCTGCACGTTAAAGATGGTTTAGGAGTCTATGAATGCATCGCAAAACTCTTATAGAATGTAAAATAGCATCCTGAATGTATGCATGTATGTGTACTATAAATGAAGCACTATTATCAGTACATTTCTAGATGTAGCCAAAGACTTGCTTTGGAGAGAATTGGTGTCTGAAGCCTGAACCCATGTTCTGATTTAGTTTTCGGTGGTTTTAACTTCTATTTTAGTGCAGACATTGTGGTGCTTGACAGACATCACTATCTCCTGTGTTGCTGAATTTCAATATTTATTGCTAGAAACTATATTAAAAAAACAACACAATCCCAAAACTTTTGCAGGGACTCAATGCCAAAATTCATCATGCCCATGTACCTCTATCCTTAAAGCATAATTGCAATACAAAGAATGCATATTATTGAAATCATAAGGCACGCTAGTGTAAAAGTAGGTAGAACGCAGGGTGCAGGAAGCGAGGGTATTGTTACATGGAAGTTACGAGTGAAGTAAGGCTCTGGGCCTCCACCCTTATGTTTGATCAAGTAAGTTCTTGGTAATGAGTGTTTGAGACATGCAAGTATGTTTGTTTCAGTCTGGCCTGGTATAGTTACAGTGGATCTAAATGGATTGAGACAAACAGCAGAGGACTTTCTTTTCAAGGAATGATAGGTGTTTGGCAAGAGATCCAGCCCATTCACACTTCTGACAACACATCCCAGCGATGCTTTGGCATATTGCAGTTGAAGGACAGACTGGTTAGTTAAGCTTAAAAAAAAATGAGGGACACTAACAGGTATATAAATAAAGGGTGCTGATTTTTTACCGCATGGTCCCAAAATCTGCGTCTTCTTACCACAAAGGTGCCTTTTTAATGGTATCTAAGGAGGGCTTTAGATTTGCAAAAGCATCCCAATTGGTTAAAATGCAGTGCAGTCCCACTGGTTAAGCTCCATGGTAAGCAGTACATCCGTGCTATGATTAGATATGACTCTCCAACATTGCAATATTATTATTATCTTTTATTTATATAGCACCAACAATTTACACAGCGATTAATACAATACATATATTCAGGGGGTATGACAAGATGAGAATTGACAGACTAAGACAAACCGATACATTAGGTGGAGAGAGCCCGGCTCGCAAGCTTTCAATCTCGAGATACTTTTACATAGTGGCAGGCTAAGCAATATAAGGCTATATAGTGTAACAGAATCCCTGATATATGTGCTAGAGATCGGTGCTTTTAAGTAGCGTTTGCTGGCTGTGCGCTGATTCTTTGCCTAGCGGTATTTTAATTAATGAACCTATCAGAATAAATAACAATGTCTCCAATATCACGTTTCCATTCTGCTGCCCCCATTTAGTTCAGTGGTGGGATCTTTGTATTTGGGTAGCATCTCCTTTGACAGACGGGTATTTCCGTAAATTATCCTGTAATATGTTTTAGCTTTCATCAATGAAGACTAAAACTTACTATAGGTTGTGCTTTTTGTTTGGGGGCAAATTGTTTACTGGTGTATGGACCGTTGCTGATTTTGGTGCCTTATGGCTCCCCTTCTGGGAATTGGAAGCTTTTAGGGCCTGTTCGCCCCATTGTGAGCATGATGTGGGGCAGTGGGATGAGTGTGAGGTGTGATGGGCAGTGAGGCCTTGTTTTTAGGTTTGCTCTGGGCCCGAAGATGTGTGATGGCGGCCCGGCATTAGTGTATTGAACTGCAAACTGTGGTAACTCTGCTGTAATAATGCGTTAATGTAAGCCAGTACTAGTCTTGGCTTACTTGATTTTATCTTGGTTTTCTTACCCTGGGCATTTAATCAACAAAGTAATAAAAGGCTCTATCCCTAAGATTATCACCTTGAACATTGTCCTGGACATTTCTGTGTACTTTGCCTGGCCTCCTCTGTACTGTTTGCTCATGTGTGGGCAATGAAGAGCCTACGTCCCGATAAGCACTGCGTATGTGCCGACGTCACGCTCTCTGATCTCAATGACGCGCTGCATGTCAACATTTACAAACGGTGTTCTTCAAGTGAAAAAGAGACATATTTAGTCTGTGCCGTATCTCCTTTATCTGAAAGTTATCAGAATGTGTGGATGAAGTCAGCGTGTTCCAGTAAATGTTCATTAAACAGCATTTGTCAACATACACTTCCTGTTTAAATATTCGCTGGGAGTGTGTGTTTTGTAATATGACACAGTTTACAGGTATGGCCATAAAGTAAAGGCTATTAATGATACCCAGAGGTAGATCGTGACTATATTAATTTAAAATTGGCATACGTAGCTACTCAGCATTGGCATAACACAACATGAATCCTGTTTTTGATTAAAAAGTCTGTGCCTTAGAACGTGTTATTTAACGTGTAAACCTAGTTCTTGCGTTACATTCTAATATTATGAAACACATATTTGCTTCAAAAACAAGCCCGTGGTATGTTAATAAATACTTTGGGGTGGGGGCTTTAAGACCTGGCCGGTGGGGGGGGGTGTAGTGTTCCACCGGGGCCTGTGTCATACCCCTGGCCTTCCTGCCCCCTGTATAAATATTTCAAAGCCATTTTTAGTGATTTCATGCCTACCTTTTGGTGTAGGACTGTTTTTTATATACTTTTTATATTTTTTATATCCCTCGGCCTCCGCTAACACTGCAGAATTGGTTTCTCACAAACCGTGTGGGCACCGGGACTGGCACATTGGGCCATGCTACATATTACTGCCTCGGACGTATAGCATGGGTAGTCAAAGAAGCTGCAGAATTACATTAAGCTGCATTAATTACAAAAAAATGTCCTCCATTTATTGTTATCTTCTATGAGTTTCTGTAATGCTTACTGGGTTATGTATGAAAATGACATTTATACAATGGTCCTCCAACAATATTTGTTTGGTGAACTATCTAACATTATCTGGAATTAAGAAACCAGATTCTCCGGGCGAAGATCCGACTTGGTAAGTATGTTACGTGTCAGACACAACTCCTGCATGGCATACAGCTTAGGGGTAGGGAAAGGGGGCATATAGGGTTTTTTAAAAGACCCCCATGCATTTGCAAAGGAAATTCCACAAAACTAGAATGGGACCTCTCAGCTATCCTATCCATCAAAGTGCATGTGATGGCTGGATTGCCACTTGGCTGCACACTTCAACATAGAATTCAACGCACATACAAACAATGCAGCCCATCTAGTCTGCCTACTTTTCCTGATGCAAAAGACCTTAATCAGTCTTTGGTCTTGCTTTCAGGATCGCTTTAAGCATATACCATGCATGTTTAAATTCCCTCGCTGGCTTATGTTCTGCCACATCTGATGGGAGGCTGTTCCATTAATAGACCACCCTCTCGGTAAAGTAAAACTTCCTGATAATACACTCTCGGGATAAGTGACTACAACCAGTGACCCTAGAAAAAGATTGGGGAGTGTTGATACATCCTGTTATTTAGAACAGGTAAAACGATTGTCCTCTAAATATGTCAGCAGTATGACTGTTAGTGTGTAGAGAGCAAATTCTCTTCAATACTTAGCGTTTAAGTAGCTGATGACATGTCCACTTTAATACCGTCAAGATGATATGTGAAAGCGTGAGGGGAATTCCCGGTAAGGGTTCTATTTGTTCTATTAATGCTCATACCATTTATTAGACCTTCCTTATTCCTGGTTGTCTTCCTGATCATGGAGTGCTTGTAAAATACAATAGGCTTTGTGTACACTGTTTCATTCAGGAGCTTAAAAATGTCTTATCTTCTTAAGATTACTTATGATTACCAAATACTACATTCTTTCTTCATATGTCTCATTGGGTTTCAGGGTGATGATGATTGTAATTGGGACAAATACATATTTTTAAAATGCTTGAAAACATTTCTTTCATACTGCATTAGCTCGGACCATTGTAATTACATTAACAATTAGCAATGCGTTGATTACTACGGATAGGATATACTCTATTGAAGTGCCTTCGGATTTGCTGAACCATTGCTGACCCTTTTAGTTATACGCAGCTATTCTCATTATGCGACTTGCCAATGAGACTGCTGTCTGCTCCTTCTAATGGTTGCTAGTATCCCAATGGGCCTATTCACCAAAGGGAGAGCTGTGAGGCGAGTGTGCACCATGGTTTCAGCTCCTTAACTTCACTGTACATTATGAAGGGCCAACCCCAGTGAGTGTCTGTTGTATGAGAGGAAGAGCTTGGCTAGCCCTGTATGATGGATAGTTACACCAGAGATATGTCTTCATCTGTTCAGTTATACAGGGCTAGCTCAGCCTTTTTTGCTGGTCGAACCTGTCCATGCACTCATTCCCTCCGACATGACAGATAAAAAGCTACATATAAATGCTGAGAACCTGCTACCGTTCAGAGGGGAGACTGAATATACATCAGGCTTTGATTCTCTATACAATAAAATTTGCCTATTTTTTTTTTAAACAACCTTCAGCTGACATCCTGGCTTGAATATCGAAATGTTTTTTTGAGTTACCCGGCCAGGTTGGTTGCCGTACAAACAGGTTGACTTGGTAATGTTATAGATCACACAGCACCAATTCACCAACATGCTCTAACATCCTCATGCTCCCATTTATTAGTGTATATATGTATTTATTTTTGTGTAATGTCTCCATTTTTAATAATACATATTTTAATTCAGAAATAAATGACTAGGAAGAAAGGAAAAGCATCCCCCGAAAACAGACTTATTTTGCCTAATTATCGGCAGATGTTCCATCATCTATGTATTTAATGCAAGAAGGTCCTCCTATGAAGATTAAATCTGGCGGCTGGTAGAGTATGTGTGCAGATTATACTGGGATGTATGTCCTGCCCCATTTGCGTGCATTAAATTATAATATCACAGCCTATTCCTAAGCCTAAAGAACATTCCTGCCGAGAGTCAATGCATCAGCGGGTTGCGTATTTCAGTAGAAACTATATATTTGTATCCATTAGTAGTGCTAATAATTTCCTAGCTATATTTCACTAATTTAGCAAACACGGTCCGGGATTTTAGGATTACCTAAATGAATTATAAACAAATACATACAATTTTAAGGCAAGACAGGAGGCTTCCTATTTTGCATATCTTCCTTTACTCTCACAGTAGCAGCAAAGAAAGAGTTAACGTCATAAGTGAAAACAACCAATAGAAAAATATCACATAAGAGGTATATAAACCCCTAAGCCCTCCTCCTCTTCCTCTTTCTTTGCTGCTCACCGTTGCTGCAGGTCAGTCCTCTTCCTTACCTCAGGACTTATTTCAATTTTTCGATTATTATTCATAATAATTTGACTTTATTAAGAGTGTCCTGCTATTTATATATATATACATTTATATGTTTTGCACCTTTTCTGTGTCTCTGACTGCTTTTACAGGTCCGTGGTCAGGGAGACTTTCTCTCTTTCCCGTTTTCCCTCCGGACCCCTCTGGGTCTCCGGGCCTTTCCGGACTCCTCCGGTTCTCCCCCCCCCTCTTTTCCACCTCTTTAGGTTGCCTTGCTTTCCCAGCTTCGTAGTTTCTACCCTTCGGGACTGTTTTTTCCTTACCTGCTTTTTTCTCCTCCGTGTTTCTCGCGGTTCTTTCGTGCGGTTCAGCCGCCATCTCGCCGCCATTTTACTTCACCCTTCGCACGTTTGCGGCGACCTTATTACTACTCTCGGCGTGCAGTTTCTTTCGCTAGGACCTCGTGCGTCGCGGCCGGGTCTCGCGATTTCTTCTGCAGGTCCCGGTCGCCATCTTTTCTTTCCTTTGCAGGTTACTGTACACCAACGGTTTCGCTCCAGACGGTATACAGTTCTTCTACCTTCTTCTATATCGGGTGAGCCGCGTTTTTTCACATAGTTCCCAATTTAATCATACCAGGCTAGTTCCTGCTATAGGTTTGTTCCCACCATATATATATATTTCATTACTACCTTGGGGATTATCGGCTATACATATTCCAGGCTGAGCTCCTGTGAAAGACATATTATTTATATTGGAGTGGTCCAAGATTTTAGAGCCTGCCCTTTACATTGACATTATCTATTTTTCTCTCTGCAGACGATATGTCACAGGATAACTTGCCCTCCCAGGATGCCTTTATGGCCTGGTTAGAATCTAAATTTTCAAACTCTGTGGAGTCCTTCTTTTCAAAAATGTCGGCCTCTCTACCCAGCCAAGGACTACCACCTGTCCCTTCTGGCACTACTAATATCCCGTCAGAACCTGACTCTGATAAATCAGAAGGAGAGGCCTCCGGCTCTAAGCGCCCCTGGAAGGGCAGCAGCATCTCAGCAGGCAAGGGCAAGGCACCCGCAAAACGCACCAAAACCGCAGGCACTCCTGTTAATGACCCACTATCTATAGTGGACGAATGGCGGGCAGATTCCTCTAATGGATCTGAATTCTCTGTTAATCTGGCCTCGTCCAGAGAAATTGACTCCGGGTTCGTCCGTGAGTACCTGGTGGATGAGCCCCACCTTGCCGAACCCCAACAATCCCATACGGCCTCCACATCTACTGATCTCCCGGTCCTTGACCCTACTGGGTCTTCTCTATTTGATCCCACCACTATGCGCCACCCTAGGGCCACCGAGTGGGCTCCCCCTGAACATATTGCCCTCTATATCCATAAATGGCTTCGGAAATCCCTCCCTAAGGAGGTCCGGAATAAACTTAGGGCCGAATGCCCCAGGCCGTCCATTCCAGATAAAGTGGCCCTTACTCCTGAGTTTGACCCCAATGTGGTCGCTCTTTTATCCGTAAATAAGAAAGACCCTAGAAGAGGGCTAGAGCAGGGCCTAAAATCGGCACAGGATAAACTCCTGGATCTGGTAGGACCGGTCACCCAGATATTGTCCCTGGCGGACAGGGCCTTTCTGCATGATACCCCCCTGGACTCCAAAACTATACGTGACTGGGCCCTTAGAGTAGTGTGCCTCTTAGGTAACGCAAATGTAGCCATAGCTACAGAGCGACGAAAAGCTGTCCTCCTTCGCATGGATCCCCGCCTGGCCGAGCTGGGCACCAAGGACCTGGGAGCAGCCGCTAACGGCTTGTTGTTCGGAGACGCTTTCGTGAAGGAGCTTAACCGCCACGTGTCGTTGATGACGTCTTGGAACAAAGCCAAGACCTCCATGAAACGAGTTTTCCAACCAAACCTTCATTTTTCTGGGAGGGCTGGACGACCGCGGGGCCGGGCCGCCAGCCGTTCTGCACCTCAAGGCCCCAGGAATTTCCCTCCACCACAGTCTTCATACAGACCAGCTTACCATCACAGGTCCATCATCCCTCGCGGAAGCTACAGAGGTAGAGGCGCCCAGGGATTCCCCAGAGGACGCTCCAGTTTTGGTAAGTCACAATGTTTCCTCTCCTTCTTTCCCTCTTCGGGTTGGGGGACGCATATCGAATTTTTTCCACAACTGGGCGTGGATTTCTTCAGACCCTTGGATCCTCCAAACGGTCCGGGGTTTCCAGATAGACTTTGTCGCTCCCCCCTTTCAGGTTCGCAGACCTCGTCCCCCTGTCAGGTCTCCGACCGATCAGGCCCTCATAGAGACGGAACTCCGCGCCCTGCGAGACAAAGGGGCTATTCAACGAGCTCCTGGTCCCATTGGATTCCTCAGCTCTATCTTTCTGGTGCGCAAACGCACCGGAGACTTCCGTCCCGTCATCAATCTTCGGTCCCTCAACGCTTTTGTAGTCTATCGCCATTTCAAGATGGAGGGCATACATCTCCTCCGAGACCTTATGTCAAAAGGCGATTGGTTCACCAGATTGGACCTCACGGATGCCTACCTCTCCGTCCCTATTCACCCAGATCACAGACGTTTTCTCCAGTTTCGTTGGGGCAGGCAAGTTTGGCAGTTCAAGGCCCTTCCCTTCGGCCTGAGTTCAGCCCCATGGTGCTTTACAAAGCTCCTGAAGCCGGTCATGGCTTTCTTCCGATCCAGGGGCGTCAAGTGTATAGTATACCTGGACGACATCCTGTTGTTTTCGGGTTGCCGAGACACTCTTCTCGCGCAGACAGAGTTCGTGGTTCAGACCCTTCACGAACTCGGCTTCATTGTCAACGCTCTAAAGTCGGAACTCGTCCCGAGCCAACACGTTATTTTCCTGGGCTTCGAGATAGACTCTCAGGCGGCCATGCTTCGCCTTCCGAGATCCAAGATAGTGTCCATTCGGAAAGAGATTCGGTCTCTTCTCCACCACGACTTCTGCTCCCTTCGCCTCCTGGCTCGGGTGGTAGGCCTCCTTTCGTCCTCCATTCAAGCGATATTTCCCGCTCCGCTCCATTATCGGGCTCTCCAGCGTCTCAAGGCCCACCACCTGAGGAAGACTCCGTCCTACGACCAGGTTATCCCATTGACGCAGGAAGTGCGGCAGGAACTTCGTTGGTGGCTCCGTCACATGGAGGCCTGGAACGGGCGTGCGATCTTTGGTTCCCAGCCGGACTTTGTCCTCGAATCCGACGCCAGTCTCCTGGGATGGGGCGCTGCCTCCGACTCGGAAGCGACCGGAGGGACTGGAGGAACGCTCGCTTCACATCAACTGTCTGGAGTTGATTGCGGGTTCCTTCGCGATCAGAAGTCTAGCCAAAGACCGTTCGGACTGCTGTCTCCTCCTGCGGATGGACAATTTCTCGGCAGTCCGCTATATCAATCGTCTGGGGGGCACGCGCTCCAAGCGCCTCACGGACGTAACAAAAGACATCTTCGAGTTTTGTCTGGCTCGCAATATCACTCTGCAGGCAGAGTACCTCCCGGGAGTCGAGAATCTCCTAGCGGACTGGTTCTCCAGGCATTGGCGAGACGCAAGCGATTGGAGACTCCACGGTCAGGTCTTCCAGGATCTCCAACGTCGGAGAGGTCCGCTTCACCTGGACTTATTTGCATCCAGGACAAATCGCCAGACGTCGGATTTCTACAGCTGGCTTCCGGACCCGGAGGCCCTGGCGACGGACGCCTTCATGCAGGTGTGGCCGACCTCGGGCGCGTACGCGTTTCCCCCTTTCGCCCTCATTTCGAGGGTCATCCTGCACTTGCGTCGCAGCGGAGGCTCTCTGGTCCTAGTGACGCCCCTCTGGCATGCACAGCCGTGGTTTCCGGCTCTGTTACAGTTGTCGGCCCGAGACCCTCTGGCTCTTCCGTCTTTTCCGAACCTGCTGACGGGCTCGGAGGGCCAACTTCACCCCCTCGTCCAGGAGGACCGACTTCTCCTGGTGGCGTGGACTATCTCGGGGGACCCCGATCTGTCCAGGGTCTATCGGAGGCGGCTCGATCCCTGCTGCACGAGTCTTGGGCTCCAGGTACCCGAAAGTCGTACCGGGCAGCTTGGCGCAGCTGGACTGCTTGGTGTGTGGGACGGCAAGTGGATCCCCATTCGGCCCCTTTAAATTTCGTGCTTAATTTTCTTGCGGATATGTTTTCCTCTGGGAAATCCTACCGTACTCTTAATGTATTCCGTTCGGCCATCTCTTGTGGTCATGTTGGATTCTCGGGCGAGCCTGTTGGTAAAGCACCACTGGTCTGCCGCCTCCTACGCGGCATTCGTTTATCCCGGCCTCCGGCCCCTCGCTATTCTTTTCTGTGGGATGTAGCTGTAGTGCTTGATTTTCTGCGGTCATGGCCGGACAACGAGTCCCTTTCTCTACGTCAATTGTCGGCGAAACTTGCCTTTTTGTTGTGTCTTCTCTCTTTTCGCAGGGTCTCCGACGTTCGGGCTCTTGATACTCATTCCGTTTCTTTCTCCCCGGAGGGTCTGGTGTTCCGGATCCACAGGAGGACTAAGACTTTCTCCTCGTCGATCTTTTATCCTTACTTTCTGGAAGACCCTTCTATCTGCGTAGCCAGATGTGTTAGGTCATATCTGTCTCGCTCTGCCATGGTGCGCCCTACCTCGGTCTCTCAGCTCCTTATTTCCTACGTTAAGCCATTTCGGGCTGTCTCTTCTCCTACGATAGCCCGTTGGATTCGTTGGCTCCTCTCTCTAGCGGGTGTGGACGCTAGTTTCGGGGCGCATTTGGTTCGGGGGGCTGGGGTGTCTTGCGCCCCCTTAAGATCCGGAGCAGCATTGGACGATATTCTGAAGGCGGCAGATTGGTCCCGGGCTTCCACTTTTAGGGAATTTTACTTTCGCCCGGTTCAGTCCGCGGCATCAGCATTACTTTCGGGCGTTAAAAATGCAAAATAGGAAGCCTCCTGTCTTGCCTTAAAATTGGAAATTATTCTAGCCTTGGTGCACGAATAATTATAATTTTAATAAAGACAGGAGGCGAGTATTTTCCCTCCCATCCCTCCCTTATTTGGGGTAAGTTTATTGGTTTCTTCTTATGCCTGTTTTCTGTGTTTTATCTGCTCTTTTGTCACAATGGGGAGGATGTGTTGATTTTTATTGTTGTTTTGTGACATTCTCCTATGTCTTGGAGATATCTGGTCCTGTTACGTTCTCTCTTTTTATTTCAGCGTGAACTACCCATGCAGTGTTAGAGTTTCGACTTCCCGTGTTGGAGCTTCGTTGACTCCACCGTTCTCTCTGGAGGATTCTGGTTCCAGTTTGCCTGTTCGGTTCGGTGTTCCAGTTAGTTTATGGTTTCGACAGGATTTGTGGACATTCTTCAGTACGGTTCTCAGCGCCGGAAGAGGAGGAGGGCTTAGGGGTTTATATACCTCTTATGTGATATTTTTCTATTGGTTGTTTTCACTTATGACGTTAACTCTTTCTTTGCTGCTACTGTGAGAGTAAAGGAAGATATGCAAAATAGGAAGCCTCCTGTCTTTATTAAAATTATAATTATTCGTGCACCAAGGCTAGAATAATTTCCAATTTTATGGAAACTATGGAGTTGGATAGCTGCTGATTTTTTGTCAAAGCCTCTTTGAACCTGCATACCTTGACAAAGGCGGACTAGGCATTTTGGGAGAATAATAAAATGTGGTTATAATGAATAAGTTCAGGGTGTTTTGGAGTTGACTCCCTAAAAAGTAATTCCACGTTGGTTCTGGTGAGGCAATGCGTTGCATTAGTCTGCTGTGAGTATAGCTAAAATCCTTTTCTGCCGATTTTTGCCTGGCCCTCCGTCTTGTTATAGTCTAAGTGGTGCTGTTTACTGCATACCATTCATTTTTTCATAACAACAAGTACATTTGCTCATAGCAACACAGATGATTTCAGATTGCTGGCCGCCCGCTTTTTTTCACCGAAAATAAACAGGAAATAGATAACTAAAACTGCTCTTAGCTACTCTTGAAATAAAGCAATCTGTTTTACGATCTGTCTATTCAGCTTTCTATTTGTACGGACAGATTTTAGCTAATTTTGGGCTGTTTTTAGCTGAACAGAATACAGATGTTGTTAGTTTACTCTTAATTCTTGATCTGCCGAGAACAACTGATTCCCATTTGACTTCAGTACTTCTTATAACTGGTGATACACTGATTTACACTGAAACGGGGCAAATGTGACATTTAATTTAGTTGTGCTTTGATGTTTATTTGAACATTTTATCACCTAACATAGCCGTTCTAAAAATCAGCTCAATACATATTACTGTTCCTTTTGAACTTCATTACAATGTAAATCCTGTGTTCCGGGTACTGTTCGGGTTTGTGCCGTCGGACTGTTTGATTCTATGAAGAGACCTGTGAGCAGTTACATGTATTAGCAATTGTGCCGGCACAGCCTACATGACATACTGTACCTGGTTCTATGTGCTCTATTTTTTTTTTAAGTTACTTTATTTATATAATTTTGTAGAAAAAGAATTAAACATTCGACAGACTTAGGCTCCCTTACAGATAACATATTTTCATAATTTATATTTGATCTAATTTCGAAGACTTCCAAAAAAGTTGTTAAAGAGCACAATCAAATATTGCAGTACAAATTAGACAGACAGAGAGAAAAATAGATAAATAAAAGAATAAAAAACACAAGGGGGATGTGCATAAGTTATGTATTTTTTTCCCTTTTGTTTCTATCTTTTGTTTATTATTGCAAGGACTTAATCACTCCATGTTTCAAGTAGTTTTACCCATTTGTTCCATAGTAATCTTCTTTTGGTAGAGGTTGTAAAAGAATTACTTAGCTGCTTTTTCCATTGATAGTTGATATGACAGTTGATTTTTATATTGTGTCCATGAACCTAGGTCTGTTGTTTTCCACAAACGAGCAATAATCAATTTAGCTGCCACCGAACAGTGTATTGCTATGATTTTAGTAGAAGCTTCTATTTCATCCCAGTTCACATGTAAAAGGGCTATCGCTGGGGTGTACCTGATTGTTCTGCCGCTTAGATGTTCTATGGTATCAAATGCACGTTTCCAAATTCACTTGCGTTTTTCACAACCCCACCATCTATGTAGGTAGGTGCCTTTAGCTTGATTACATCTCCAGCATACCTCTGGATAGATTTATTTAATCTATCTGGCACCATATACCATTTATTAATAACTTTATATTGTGCCTCAGAAAAATGTAGGCAATGGATAGCCTTTGTTGTTAAATGGAAAGACTTGCCCCATTCTTCTTGGGAGATTTTACGGCCCAACTCCAGTTCCCACTGCGAGTTTAATAACTACCTGTTTAGCTATAGTCTTAATAATTTTCATCGCTTTAGCTAA
>VKOC01024563.1:0-13438 GCA_009364415.1 Spea multiplicata | reverse complement strand
TTAATGTGGGGCGAGATAAGGGTTGTAAGTTGGTGAGACGGAAGTTTTGATGTTTTATGTCAGTGGTAGGCTTCCCTGAAGAGAAAAGTTTTTAGGGAGCGTTTGAAGGTGGGTAGAGTTGGTGAGAGTCGGACAGCACGGGGAAGAGAGTTCCAGGGGGTTGGTGCAAGTCCTGTCGGCGGGCATGGGAGGAAGTAATGAGTGAAGATGCAAGGAGCAGGTCATTGTTGGATCTTAGAGGGCGGGCTGGAGTATATTTGCTGATGAGGGAGGATAGGTAGAGGGGAGCGGTGTTAGTGAGAGCTTTGTAGCATAGCGTTAGTATTTTGAATTCTGCTATGGATGGGGAGCCAGTGGAGGCTTAACCTTAATTGGGGGTAGTGGTTATAGGCAGGCAGGGCTAGAGACACATACCTTACCCATTGGTAAAGTAGGGCTCCAGGATATGATGTCATCAAATAATCTCCCCAACTGGCCCATTATCCCCATTGCTTCATTGTTGCATAGGTTTATTTTGTGTTATGAACTGCAGAATATGATATTTTGGAAAAATGGAAGAAGAAGATTGCTAATAGCCATCCTTTCTCTTTATATCATCTTACTTTATCAGGGGCATTCCTCTAGCATGCTATCAGCTGTTTACCTATTTTTATACTATGTCCAAATATTTGAAGACCCATATGTTCACTGTATAATGGACAGTAAAGAAGCCCTACACATTAGTTGGACTAATAGCCAATTTTGTCCATTATACATAACCTCTAATAAAAAGCGACCTTTGATCATGTAGCCAGAGGAGCTGCGCAGCTTAGCGGAACAGGCCTTGACAGAGCTAGGAGGAGGGCTTCAAGGGTTTCAATGGTTGTGATTGGTAGTAGTTTTGATGGGTGGGGGTTTTTAGTGAGAGGTATAAATGGGCGGACATTTTAGATCCTGTCACAATTAATTTGAGCAACTTACCTGATTTTGTCCCTCCCTCCCTCCCTGTTTTTCGTTTTTTTCTTTTGGCTTCGCTTGGTCACAGCGGCGGGCGGACTTTGGTTAGGGGGGTAGAATGGGGATGTTTTGGTTGGTTATGGTTGTCTGGTTGGTATGGTTGGTTCGTTTTGGTAGGTTTCGAGCTGGTCTGTGGCTCAGAACCTGGGGTGGTAGGGGTATCTCGGTATGCCCCTACTGTTGGTTTGGTGTTAGTGTGCACCTCACTGTGGTAGTGAGGTTTATATGGTATAATTTGGGGGGTCATTGTCTATGTGTTGATATGTGGGGAATGTGTAAAGGTTATATTGTGTTATTTGTGGTGGACAATGACTTATTGTTTGGTATGTTATATATATGTTAATATATATATTTATTCTGTTATGGTTTATAATAAAGCTGTGGACAATTATTTTCCATCATATCTGTGTGGTCTCCATTATTTGGGTTCACAGCGGGGTAAATGTTTGGTGTTTCTTCTCAAGCCCTATCTCGACGATGCGCCTGTCATGCAAGGAGGTGTCGTGTAGAGCTTAGACTCTTGGTGTGGCTTTAGCTAGGACTTTAAAAACCCAGTGAACAGATAACCTGCCAGTGAAATCGTATACACGTTACAGCTTTAAACATTATTTCCCTTTTGTTTATTTAGTTGACTAAAACCTTCAAGACATGCATAATATTGTGGTGGAGTCCAAGGAGATAGCCACAGAAATATGTTCCCATGTGTACTTGGCATCTCCCATTAAAACATCAATTGCAATAGAACCATTCTCTCAAGCCTTGGAGTTAAAGGTTAGAGCTCTTAAATATTTTATTACATGAGTATTATAAAGCTAAGGTGGATTATTTATTGAATGCCTTGTATGAAAGTGATTTGAACTTTGAACACTGCTTGAAAAATATAGACAGAATACATATCTTTTAATCATAAAAGCTTGTTACAGAATTCCATGTTTGATATGTGCTTTGTTTTTCTGTACAAATGCTACAAGAACACATTAAAATACAAAAAAACCCAGTCCAAGGGCTGGGAAAGTCAAGGGATGTGAATATTCATTTTCATTCAGATTGCAAAAGTTCATAAAATTATTTGAAAGCCAGGAAAGAGGAAACAAACTCATTCCGTAACTCCAACACTCCACTCTCTGGATAAGGCATTACTCACAGTGTCCCAACATGATGAATGCAGAATACTTTAAAAAGGCAACCAAACCTATGGGCAGTCCCATATCACAAAATAATTAGACATCAAAAATCATGTATTGGTTCTTGGTGATGTCACTGATATTTGTATGTGGTCATAAAGTTTAAATTTCATTATAAATGTTATTAGATTTAATGTAAGGACCTATTACTTTACTGAGAGGGGGGTAGATAAGTTAAAGAGCTCCTCAGCAGATGTGGTCGGGGTTAACACAATAAGGGAATTGAAACATGCATGGTACAGGCATATGACTATTTGGAATCTAAGATGACCTCAAGAACTGATTCAGGTTTCAGCCTTTAAAGAAGGAAATAAAGGACAGCCTAGATCCTAAATTCCTATAGAGATGTCACTGATAAGTTCAGGATAGTAAGAATCATTATTGCTGGACATTTATCCCTCTTATGCTTTTAAGTATTAAAAATATTGTGAAGCATGGTTTTATATACAGGCTTACCCCCGCTATCCAAAAGCGGAGTGTCCCTATGAAACGTTTTGTAAGCAATGAACGCTATTTTAGTGTCACTACTTATTTCATAAAAGCAAAAGAAATCCGAACAAGATTTTCGGTTGCCTAAAACAGATGCTAATGTAAGTCTTTCACAAAAAGCAAAGTATAGTGTAGAGAAAAATACGTATACATTCTGTAAATTACATTGTTAGAAGCTGCTTATCAAGATTAAAGCAAAGTAAATGTTTGCCTTTGATTTACACGTGAATGGATTCTATGATGAGAATATTCTTAGTCGAAGGTGGTACCTTTTGTTTGACTAACGTAGAAAAATTTAATTAGGATCAGGACCTCAGAGGTCTCTTCTTCAGTATTCTTAAGGGAAACCCATTCCTTTTTTTACAGATGCAAATGTATTTTTGTCTAGCAAGTGAAGCAGATCATTTTTATGTTGTTTTCTTTCTTTGTGCCATCCTAGACAAGAATAATTCTAGTTTTAAGAATAATTTCTCCATAGCTCAATTTGCTACACTTAATACAATCTAATTAAAGCTTTTGTCATTTGTGCATCAAGCCAGTGGGGGTAAATGGATCATTTTGTCGACATGTTTGTCAGGGAGCATCATGCACTATGTTTTTCTGCAACCAAAGCTTGGTTGAATCACTAACATTAAGTCTTCTGGTGCTCAAGGCATAACGTCTGACTTAATCAATATGTATAGGAATAATGTACTTGGTGTCAGCAAAGTTTAGAACTGTTCATTGGAGTTTGGATGGTGAATTGGCTCTAGGGTTAGCTGTCAGAGAATTACTACTTGAAAACTATTTCTAAAAAACAAAAACTTGACTCATTTGCTTTGATATAATTTTTTTTTAATCCTTCTTAACAAATTATTAACTCTTGTGGATCTTTCCAGTATACAGTAAGCAAGTCATAAAAACATTATGAACTGTAAAGAGGTGTCAACGTTTTTGGAGGTTTAGAGGGTTAATCAGGAGTGTTTTAGAATTGCATACAATCTGGTATTCTGGTGGTAGATCGGTGGTGTAGCGTGTAGCCTCCGCCTAAATTTACCCTAAGCTATGTAAGCATACAGCTTACATCATTGGTGGCCACTGACCGTAAAGTAGCCAAGGTCGTCTCATTATCCCCAGTACCACCAGCTGGACTCCAGAGGGTTTACTGCAAAAGAATGGAACTCAATTGAAAGCATCTCAGGTCTTGTGACCTATGAGTTAAGCCCCAATCAGGTGCAGCTCTTGGCTTTATGGTGACCCATCTGTAACGCAAGTGGTGAAAACAATGATTTTGCCTAAAATAAGCAGCACAAAATGTATGTTCACTAATCTGCTTAAAGAAAACCACATCGTGATGATATACCATTATTAGGAATGTTCCCCTCCATCATATAGGAAGCCCTCTTACTATGAAAAGTAAGATTCTTTTCGTATGGGTATTGCTACCTTTGGCTGAGATAATGGAGACATTTCATCCATGGTTTACATTATGGGATATCAACCTTGTGAATAACCCCTCATGTCTCCATCAACTGTTACCCTTTTTTGGCACAGAGCACCATTCTTTCTTCTGACATCCTCTATATCTCATATTATGGTAGGATGATATCCTGCTTCTTCCTACCTGTTTAAATGTTTAATTTAAGAAATATATATAATATGGTAGTGTGTGCATCGGCAGGGTACTCTCACAGCAGCAGGACGCAGAAGGTTCAAAGTACGTTTTATTTCACTCTGCAGCCTAATAAACAGCAGAGACCCGCAGCTTGTTAATTAACAGCGAATAAAAGAAAATAATTATCTTCATATATTGGATGGAATACACCTCACTTCCATAAGTGTTCTATTTGGAATCCCTCAGGCAGCACTTCTCACACTGGCCTCAAAACTGCTAAAATGAACCAACGTGTACATACAACAAAACAAAGAATCAGCGTAACCCAGCTAGTACCATTTGAAAGCAAAAATGCAAAAATATTGGGGATTTCATCACACCATATGGCCATATATTGTTTACCCAATTTTGGTGAGTCCCATCTAATTTTACTATAATGCCTACCAAGGAGCTGAATCAGTAGGACTGCACTACCTTTTAACCCACTGAGACATATTACATTCATATACATATACTGTATATATAATTTGTGCTCATACACATAATGATATATTATGTAAATAATTTAAGTAACATTTAGATCATTTATGTAGCAGAAACAGAGCATGTAATTAGAATTTAATGAACTGCTTCTAAGTTAAGGTTTCACAGACGATTTAAAATTTATATCAAATTATTACTCCGCTGAGACAAATCCTAAAACCTTAAACAATGTATATGTGATTCACAGTAATTTGGCAACTGATACCACCCTAGAACGATATAGGTATAATGACATTTTAGATCAATATATCTAATATGATATATGATATAATGTGTTTAGTACACAAAAGCAATAAGCCTGAATGTATGTGTTTTTTTTTAATAATACAAGCAAGTGTTAGGTCCCACATTGACTTTACACATAGCAGCCCTTTTATTAATTTTCTGTTCTTGTGAAGCTTTTAGTCCAGAATTCTGAAGACCCTTCAGGGAGAGAAATCCCCATGGAATTTCTTACTTGTAACTGACAATATTTTCAACCATGTCAAAACCCCATATCCCACACAGAAGTAATGTTCCATGCAATAAATAACCTATAACCCTTTCAATCTGCATCAAAGAATATTTTATTGCTGCTAAAATTGTTGCGTCATCCGATATAATCATGATACCCTGGGCTGTATTCACTAATACAAGAGTTAACAGGAAGGTTATGGTCTCAACTCTTTTTAGACAGGGCCAAGCAAGCACTTCCGACAGCAGAAATCTCACTGATTAAATTATACATTATAAAGGGCAGCCGAGTTCCTCCTGCAGAAGAAACTGGGTTTGGACTTTCACAATGTTCAATGAAGTGAAGGAGTTGAAACCATAACATTCATAAAAACTCACAAATTCCTGCTTTAGTGAATAACTTCTATGTATATAGGATATAAAGCTTGGTCAGGTTGGTATATGTGGTTTCTAGCTAGAGTAGAGTCAAATGTTAGGAAGCAGAGGATGGGAACAGGAAAAACCCAGTGGAAACGCACAGGGCTACCAGGAAAAGGGGTGAAATACTACAGCCTATGGGGCATTGTTACAACACATCCAAACTGTAGCAGATACAGTTAGACTCACCGCAAAAAGACAATAATTGCTGTACTCTCCTAGGGAACATTGTTTATATTTCCAATATTATCCAATTATATTACATTGCTTATAATTTCCAATATATATATTTTCTACAATACACTACATCTCTGATAATGTGTGGTGCCTTCAGCACGTGATAAAACCCTATTATCATAATATGTTTTACGACGCTTCACCTTGGTACTAAGGAGGCAGGTATATAAAAGGAATAGCTTGTTATCAGAAGTGGTAAAGGCTGCTAAAGGTTACTGCTCTTGGACCTCCCTGCAGCCTTTGACACAGTCCTTCTATACTCCTTCTATACTCTGTCTAATGGCATCCAATGCCGCCTATATGCCAACGAGACCCTAATCTACATTTCTTCTCCTGACCTTTCACCCTCCCTCCTAACTCACTGGCTGTCATTCAGGAATTACATCATGGATGGTGTCACATTGCCTTAAACTCAACATCTAAGACTAAGCTTTCATGGTTGCTCCGCCATTCCACAATTCCTGACATACTGTTGACAACTCCACTATCCAAGAAACAGACCAAGTTTGCTGCCTGGATGTCCCACTTGACTCTGCTCTCTCCTTCATCCCTCACATCCAGTCACCAAATCCTCCCTCTTTCTCCTGAAAAACATCTCCAAAATCCAACCATTCCTCACGCAAAAAACAACCAAATATATCCACTGCCTTGTAATAGCCCCTATGGATTATTGCAACTCCTTAATAACTAAACAGCACAAAGTGGAGCGCATGTACATGAGGGAAAAAGCAAAAATAAAACACAATAGTGCAATATGTAAAAAACAAAGTATAAAATGTGAATACAAGTGCCACTCACAAGTGGACTGCAAATGAAGCGTTCATCAAGAATCCAATGTTCAAATCTTCAATACTGCAAAAAAGAAGTGGACAGAAATGGCGCAGTACCTCAATAGTCGGATGAAAATAGAACGAAACGCACTTACAATGACGGTGGCACCACTCAAATAGAACAGTGCATATGCGTGTGAGTAAGAATCCACCGAAATCTGGTAAAAATGATTTATTAAATCCCTCGACGCGTTTCGCCGATCGTACGTCGGCTTCTTCAGGAGTAAAATTAAAATCAAGTACAATACAATGTAATATACAATATAACATATGTTTGCTGGGAGTCCGTAGGTCCTTTTATGCTTACAGGAGCATTTCCGGGTACGTCATCACGTCGTATCACGTGTGGAGCGTCTTCTCTCGTCCTCGGCAAACGTACGTAGGCTACCAGTGCGAATGTGGAGATCCTTCATCTGCGTAATCTTCCGGCGTCAATGTCTGGATCCTTCCAACGGGGGGAAGGGGCAGACCATATATTCGTCACCAAATAGACCTTCTCAGAACAACGTCCAGGACCCAACGGACATCCCACAACGGGAATCAGAGAAAACATATGCATAAAAATATAAAAAATATAAAAATATGTAAAAACGTTGTGTGATCTATTTTAAAGGTACATCCGACTAAAATCAATCTTAACATGATATCACTCTAGGCATAATGGAACAATAGAATACAGCAGCTGTCTATTATGATGGATAGAGAAAAGTATCATAAAGGCTAATATCCCAATATCATATAAAGTGCAAGGTGCAATCAATTGTGATGTGAACGTGCAAAAATACAAAAAGCTTGTTTAGGGTTTGGAAAAAACAATATCAAAAGTGCAAAATATTCAAAGTGAAGGTAAGTATTTTTTTTTTTTTTTTTCTCTTCTTTTCTTTCCCCTCTCTTCTTAGTTATTCATAAAGGCCAAAATGTCCAGATCAATATTAAGACCCCCAGGTTTATATGTCTGAAACTTAAAAATCCATTGTGTTTCCTTTTTTGCTAAAGCCTGTTTTAAGTCCCCACCTCTCCAATATGGTGAAACACGGTCAATCCCTATTATTTTGAAATCTGCCAAAGAGAAATCTTTGCAGGTGTTGCAATGTTTAGGGACACTATGTTTGAAGTTTTTATTACGTATTCCACCGAGGTGTTCAAGACCCCTAACCTTTAATTCTCTCGTAGTTCGTCCAATGTACTGGGCCCCACATGTACATTCCAAGAGATAAATAACGTTTTTGGATCTACAGTGGATAAAGTGCTTAATGTCATACTCCTTTTTAGTATTAAAACATCTAAATCTAGTGATTCTCTTATCTTGTTTAAAACACGTTTTGCAGAGCTTACATATTCCGCACCTGTAGAAACCTGGATTTTTATTGGGTAAGAAACTGTCGTCTTTGTTTGTTTTCTCAATATCTGGTAGGACGCTCGGAGACAGAATAGATTTTAGACTCTCCGTCCTTCTATAGATTATGTTTGGTTTTTCTGGGAGATGATGTTTTAAAATACTATCTTGTTGTAGAATGGGCCAGCATTTAGCTATCGCCCTTTTTATTTCGAATGCCCTATTGTTATACTTAGTGAGAAAAGCAAAGTCGAACGGCTTCGTATGTTTATAGGTCTTATCTCCCAATAGAGACTCTCTTTTCTTTTCTGATATAGACCTAAATTGTTTCCTTAATAACTCGTCTGGATAGTTTCTTTCCCTGAATTTTGTCATAATTACTTCGCTCTGAGTGAGGAAATCTTTCTCCTCTGTGCAGTTTCTACGAATCCGTGCGAATTGTCCCTTTGGGACGTTTCGCAACCATTGTGGATGATGGCAACTTTCGTAGTCTATGTAGCTGTTGCCATCGGTGGGTTTAAAGAAGGTCCTAGATTTGATTTTATCTCCCTCCACATACAACGTGAGGTCCAGAAAGTTGATTTCTTGGGGATGGATGCATGAGGAAAACTTTAAATTATATGAATTGTTATTGATATAGTCAAGGAACCGATTGAGCTCATCCAGGGGCCCCTTCCAAATAATCAAAATATCATCAATATAACGCCGCCAGAGGACCAAACTCGCACCGAACGGATTTTGAGACCAGATGTTACAGGTTTCCCAGTCTGCCACATACAGATTGGCATAGCTCGGCGCGAATTTGGTCCCCATGGCGGTGCCACAAAGCTGTAGATAAAATTTATTATTAAACCAAAAAAAGTTATGATGTAATATAAACTTAATGCAATCTAAAATAAACTGGTTTTGCAATGGATCCATCCCTTCATCTTTCTGGAGGACTCTCTTAACGGCCTCTATGCCTTGATCGTGAGGTATAGCTGTATATAAAGAGGCTACGTCCACAGTGGCCCATATGTAATTAGGTTGCCATCTTATATTCTGCACAATTTCTAAAACGTGTTTAGTATCCCGAATATATGATAGAGTAGAACATACATATTTTTGCAGAAAAAAATCGATGTATTGTGACGTGTTGCTAGTGAGGGAGTTGATGCCACTTATAATAGGTCTCCCTGGGGGGGATGTTATGCTCTTATGGATTTTGGGCAAGAAATAAAATACCGCAACTTTAGGGAAATCTGTATTGAGAAAATTATATTCATGTTTATTGAGGACTTTGTTGTTCTTGCCCTCTTGTAGTAATTTCCTAAATTCAGTTTGAAATAATTTGGTGGGATTAGCTGTTAACTTACAATAAGTTATTTCATCATCCAGAATACGATTCGCTTCCTGGATGTAATACGCCCTGTCCATAATTACTATAGCCCCTCCTTTATCTGCTCTCTTTTCCACCGTCATTACCTCTTCCCACTTCCATAGTCAGTATTTCACATGTGCTACACTCCTCCTCTGGAATTCCCTACCCGGTTCTGTCAAGACTTTCTCTCTCTCTTACGCAAATTTCCAAAGGTTTCTGAAAACTCACCTTTTCCCAGAAGTGTACAACCTTTATTTCTAACACTTAGCCAGCATCCTAATCAAGCCACCAAAAACCTCTACAGATCATCCATGATTCCATCAACTCATCCCTATCCAAGCAGTCCTCTCCTACCGTTTCACTTCCCTCTTAACCAGCACTTTGGTTGTAAGCTCGCCAGAGCAGGGTCCTCTTTTCTTTTTGTACCAGTATGTGTTAATGTGTGATTTCAAATTATTTTACTGGCTCATATTTTAACAGTCCCACAGGACCTATCCCCACCCCCAGCTAAATGAACCGCAGGAGATGCATTCAGCCAAATGCAACTCCCTGCATGTGATCTACTCACCTCCAGTCAGCTCCAGCACTCCCTCTGGTGAACGCTGCATGCAGGGGTGTATTTAGACCCCAGTGCGCATGCATAAAGTCCTCCCATTGATTTTATTGGAAGTACTTTACTGACAGTGGCAAGAAAAATGGACAGACTACTTGGGTGGAATAGTTCTTATCTGCAGCTAAAATGTTCTATTCTATTAACATTTCTCTCTGAAAAAAAAGTATTTCTTATATTTTGTGACATATATGTAATATGCACTCAATCTTCAATAACCAAATAGGAAAATATTTTAATTTTACAGTAAACATAGGTGCAAATGCCGGTGCCTATTTGCTTTTTTAATGCACCATAGGTTGTGTGTGTCAAACTAGCTTGCATATAATTGTATGTCTGCAGTGTATGTGTTCCAACATTCACAGTTGAAAATGGTATATTGTGTATATATACATATAGTTTATAATACATTTGATTTTAATGTCTCGTTACATGACACATACTTTGTCATTGTAGAATGAGTAGATATTTAGCTCTGTTACATTTGAGGCCTTTTTGTTTGAACAGAGAAGATGCAAAAAAAAACAAACAAAACTTCCTTGATTAAAAATAACACTAAATTTATTATTGCGGCAAAATCAAATGATCTAATCTAGGTTTATTTCTCTAAATACTGATTACCATATTCACTGTTTATTGCAAATGCATTTAAAATAAAAAATGCAATAAATGAAACAAACACAGCGATGAAGCTAACGTCTAAGTCAATACGCAAGAACGATAACATTGTGTTTCCCTGGTTCAGCTGGTTCTTTGATTACGCGCTTAAGGGTAAATGTTACAAGATTCTGTATGTCTTGGGAAGCTATATTCCATTCCATAGCTTGACCTTTGGGTTCTCTTAGAGGATGTTGGAAATTGTATTCAATTACTTAAGTGTATGACCATAGGCAATATACTGAGGTCCACCTCCTTTCCAAATAGCAAATTGGGCAGTATTTATTGTTATTATTACTCTTTTTATTTGTATATGGATAAAAGTATTGGGACACCTGGCCATTACACCAACGGGGACTTTTAAGACATTACATTCTAAATACATAGACATTAATATGTAGTTGCCCCCCCCCCCTTTGCCTCTTATAACAACTTCCACTCTTCTGAGAAGGCTTTCCACAACAGGCTTTGGACTGTTTCTGTGGGAATTTTTGCCCAATCATCCAGTAGAGCATTTGTGAGGTCAGGCACTATTGTTGGATGAGAAGGCCTGGCTCACAATTTTTATTCTAGTTCATACCAGAGGTGTTCGATGTTGTTTAAGATAGAAGATAAAATAGAGAGAAGACAGAAGGTAGAATATGCAGAAGTGGTTGGCAGAGCAGGTAGGGAAACACTTAGAGAGTGCAAGATAGAGAGTGAACATGAATGAAGAATGAGAGAGTGAGAGTGAATGTGGCCACCAGGCAACAATATTCAGTCCCAGATTAAAAATGCCCCATGATTTTCGTTCAAACAGAATTTGTACAGGTCATTTTTGTCTAAGATACACATACATGGAATCATTCATCCTACCTTATCCAAAGTGGCCCAGTAGACCAATGGATGTCTATCCTTTTTATTCTGCTGAAAATTTTCACATTTGTCAGGGGCGCTCCCCCTTACAAACCAAAACAAATGCAATCTTAGTCTTTCAGCGTTTTTGTTTTACAGAGCCATTTTCATATGTTTTTGACAAAGCTGCCAGTGAATGTAGCATTTTTATTAATTACAGCTATTCCCTTTGTAGCTAAATTACTCTGTAAAGATAAAAAAATAGTTTGCTTGCAGATTACACTTTCTTTTACAGTGTGTTTCTTTTATGATGCAAAAACAAAATCCCCCAAAGTGTTCCTGTCAGCTCTAACAGTGGTACTATTGTTCATGATAAAGCCACACAAATTAAATTCTCTTTGCAAAGATCACAATAAATACAATTTGAAGTGTCGTTTGCACATTTAAGGTTTTTTGTAAAAAAAAAAAAGATATTCTCCCCAATCATGGAAACATAGAATTTAACAGCAGATAAGAACAATTTGGCCCTTCTAATCTACCCTGAAAAGGTTAAATTCCCTCACTGTAAGTAAATTATAGTTTGTAGTGTATGTAATATCTTGTTCTTACCATTGCCACAATATGTCACAATTGAACCCTGCTTCTATAGTATTTTAAGGAGAATTAATTGGTTAATTGCATGTTTTTATATTATATTTACTCATTGGATAATTGGAACTTTTTTTTAAACTAGTAGCCTATAAAGCACTTGGTAATGAGTATTGTAGAAATGCGCTCTTTCACCCGGCAAGATGTCTTTATCAAGCCCTAGTAATCTTAGAGACTTATTAATATACATAGCCCTGTTCTGATCAGGGGTGCCATTGCCCCTACCAGTCACTGCTTCCACTATGGAGGAGTTGGGGGTTGATGTACATGGCAGCATGACATCATCAGCATGACAGGGGAGATGAGACTCCTTATCACTATGGAGTATTTACTTACACTGCTTGGAGCTCTTTAAGCTACTGGCTGTATCTGGATCCATTTTCATAGCTCTCTCATTGAGTCAGGGTGCTGCTTGCCGCACACTTGGTGGATCTATTACTGTATTCAACCTGCTCCAGAACTAACACTGGGACAGCAGATCAAATGGATGATGTTGGTTTCACATGATGTGATCTCTGTGTAGGTCCCTCTCACATGCACGCCTCACACCTCTCAGCTTACTGTAGCTTGATCCTACTCACTCCTAGCAGATTCAGTCCATCCTATAGCTCCTGGCTTTCATGCGACAGCAAGTCCAGGAATTACACAGCACTAACTCTGCTGGTCCCTCCTCATAGTCACAGTCTGTGACACAACAGGAAAACATGGAGCCCCAAATCAACAATTTCAAATCATATTTATATGATAATGTTTGAGCACCTTCAACAATGGACCCACAGTCAAATTTTGCACTTGTTTGAGGTTAATGCTACCAAATCGGAATAGGTAGGGGGAAAACGGATGGACTAATACCATTTCATTACGTAGGAGGTCTGTGGAGCCCTTCCAAATATTTGTAATTTATTTTGTGTCATATGTATATGAAGTTTGGTGCCAGGCCAAGGCACTTTAATGGGCCTTTCATTGTTCTTTGATCTCATTATGTGCTTAATCAATTCTGTGGGTCTGGAGGTAGGAAAGCCTTTCTCTTATTAAAGTAAAATTAAAAACTGTTTACCGTATATTTAAATGACTTCTATCATAAACGGAACTGGTTTCTAAGCAGTTTTGCCTGATCTCTTAGGTCAGAATGTGGATAGGTCACTCCAGTGAAATTTTAAGCCACCCTCTGGCCATTTTGTACAACTCAACTGGGAGAGTTGGCAACTAAGCTTAAATGTCTAACTTGGAAAAAAAATTGGGATCACTGA
>VKOC01024561.1:0-39344 GCA_009364415.1 Spea multiplicata | reverse complement strand
GTGAAATAAGAAGAAAGAGTAACATAGAAAATACTGGATTTCATAAGGAAAATATTGGAATTAATAAACAAAATATTGGATTTAATAAGAAAAATATTGGAAAGGGATACTGGGTTTAATAAAGAAAATATTGGAATTAATAAAGGAAATACTGGATTTAATAAGGAAAATATTGGAATTAATAAGGGAAATACTGGATTAAATAAGGAAAATATTGGAATTAATAAGGGAAATACTGGGATTTAATAAGGAAAATTATTTGGAATAAAAGAAATATACTGGCGTTTATAAATGAAATATGGAATTAATAAAGATGAATAACTGGATTTATAAATAGGAAAATATGGAATTATTAAGGGATAGAACTCACTGGATTTAATAAGGAAAATATTGGAATTAATAATAGAAATACTGGATTTAATAAGGGAAATATTGGAATTAATAAGGGAAATATTGGATTTAATAAGAAAAATATTGGAATAAAGAAAATACTGGGTTTAATAAAGAAAATATTGGAATTAATAAAAGAAATACTGGATTTAATAAGGGGACGGAAAGTAGAATTGCAAACCTGCTTGATCTGACTTCCGGCAGCAGCAGCTGCAGCCTCCTCTGTGAGTTGATGTTTTTCATCAACTAGGAACAAAAATGTGGAAAATTGTGAAAATTTAGCAACTGCTAAACAGAGACTAAAATGAACGATGAATTTTGGGAAAAGGACAGTAAAAGAGATTTTACTTCAATATTAAATTCACTGGGTGTATAGACGGACCCTGATACCGGATATCTGTTATATAGTTATATCGTTTTATTTGAGTCACTAATAATCTGACATTTCAGTATAGATAAAAATGACCAAATCTAGAATCCTGTTTCGTTATAAAAAATACTGGGAGTTTCTGATTTCTATTTTCGCATAATAGAATAAACCATTTTTTTTAAAGTTTTTTTTTCTTTAAATGGACAAACTGTAAAGAAAAATCCAATTGAATTATTTTTAATTTGTTTGGTAATTCATGTAATGTCTCTGCTTTCCCACGCTCTGTTTTTAGTTGGATTACAGCTCTGGGGGGGGAAAAGGGTGGATTTGACCAATGGGTAAGCAATAAAGTAGCGATTTACAGAGAAAACAGCGGCTGATACGAGCGCTGTCATAAAGTAGTGAAAAATAATATTTATAGGAGCTTTATGACATCATTCGGTATCGTTAGAAATGGCACAAAATGGTTTTGTGAAATGGAAGGCGGTGATAAAAATTGTTCTTGGGTTATTTACCATCTAGAACCTTAAGGATTGCTCTTGATACATGGGGTGAAGAAACAGTAAAAACATGATATAAAATTCTAGTAATTCTAGTAAAGTATTAAAAGTAATAATAAGCACTCTTTCTAATCAGCTTCTTAATTTGGTTACATATGTTACAGATTCTGAATATGGGTGTTTTATAGGAGCCAAAAAAAATATTTCTATCCAATCTGCAAATAACGGTATTTTTGGTAAAAGCGTTAAAGCGAAAAGGAATATAAGTGAGATTTCTCTATCTTATAACAAGAAGGTTATTATCAGTACTGGCAGTCAAGGCTCCTGGTTCGTTTGGCATGAATGGGACAGCGCTGCGGACTATGTTGGCGCTACATAACACAATAAATAATAATAGTAAGGTATCCTTAATCTATCAGGATAAATGGAGAATGATCCCTATGGGCCCAGCACGGGATATGTACATTGCTGACTATTCATTGCCGAAACCCAGCAGATATAAAGCGAGGGTCCTCTCCTTCTCTCATAGACTATTAGCTACACACGCTTACACCTAACTGTCAGCCGGCCTGGTTTAATAATCACCGCACATGATCTAACGTACTTGGCCAACGTGCATGAGGAATGAGGACGTCTTCCACTCAACATGCGCAGGGGGGGCAGCACTTAACACTACACCCCAATTAGGTAACGATGTATCACAATGCTGAAGACAAGCTTTGGCTGTAGATGACGCAGGTTGGGCCAACGCCGTAGGAATGGTGAGGGTACAGAGCATGCTGTGCTTCTCATGGAACGCGTGAAACGGGTCATACGGTGGTGACGTGAGATGATATTCACTAAATTCACTAATGGGGTGGCGGAAAACTCGTTATTTACCCTTCCTTTGGAACAACTGTAGACATAGCAAGTTGTACACCCCGTTACACTGCGAGTAACGTTCAGAGATCCAAGCTACAGCGTGCGGAAGACAAAGTATTGTTAATAGTAATCGTGCTGAACCGTGAGCTGTGTGATCAGAAACAGCGTTAGCCACATTAGACTTAGGTAGAAAGATACATTTTTGGTGCAAAGCGGCAATAAAATTCCCATGGAAGCCAATTAAAAATATTCTACAGCTTGTGGACAAATTCCATATACATAACCCTCTTTGATTCTGTTATCCCAGAAGAAGATATCAAAAGTGCTGAAACTAAAAATAAAAGTCTGGATCAGCCTTCCTGCAGAAATGGTAGAGGGTAATACAGTGGGGTAATTTAAACATGCGTGGGACAGACATCCGGCTCCTGAATCTAAGACGAGACCAACGACTGATTAACGTTTGAGTCTTTAAAGCAGGAGAAACGGGCGACTAGACGGGGGCCGAATGGGGCCAATCTGCCGGCAAATACTTAAGTCCTTAAAATGCCAGCAGTGCGGAGGTGACCATAACACAGACTGCGCGTCTCCCACGTCCAGCTCCAACTCGTACAAAGTACTTACTTTTGTGCTTAGATGGGGGACTGTGACGCGGTTGGGACGTCTGAGGCGGGGGGCTTTTTGGCTGCTCCTTTTGCCCCCAGTCTTCCTCCCAGTTTTTCTTTATTTTTTGTTCTTCGGCCGATATCCTCAAACACAAAATAATAAAAACAAGACAGTGTGAGCGTTTCCTCTACCACGGCCGCTTGGGCTCGATCTACTAACTCCATACCAAGACGGTTACTTTTCTCTAGGAAGAAGCAAACAATTTGCTTGCTCTGCCCAGTTCGGTGTGGATTTGCCTCCTCGATTTTGTCGAGTCGGGGCTGTATTTCAACTCAACTGGCAAATGGACTCGGCCCATATTTCTGGGACTCGATGAGTTCCAATGATTTGTAACTCAAAGAAAGTTGGGCATTACGAGGTCTTGAAACTTGGACGACTTATAACCGGAACTGGAAGAAGAGTTGAATAAATGGAGAATTCTCAAGACCCGAAGTCAGCAGAGACTCCACTCTACCCTGTCTTACGCTTGAACGCTCCCGACAATAAAAGGTTAATGAATGTCCATTACTTTTCCATCTCCTTGCGGTATCTTTCTTCTTCCTCCACGACCTTCTGAGAGATTTCCACTTTCCTTCTGTTAAAACACAAACGCGTTGGAATAATCAATAACTAAAGACCTTCCGATGGATGTCAGAGGATCCAGATTTCCAGCTTCTTAATGTTAAGTTAAATGTAACAAACGGACAGAAAACGGTTCATTGCCTACGGTGATCAGAAGAGACGTTAAGTGGATAGAGAAGGTTTCATAGAAACAAAACTATTTCTATATTGGGTAAAAACAAAAATAAATCAAAAACTATATATATTCCTATAGAAACATTTGGACTATGAAGGGCATACAGCAGGGGTGACTCTTACTGTCTTTCTTTCTCTTGTTGCTCCTTTAAGATTTTGTTGGTCTCCATCGCCATCCTTTTCTGCCGCAGAAGTTCCTGGCGCTCCAGTTCTCGCTGTCTCTGTTCTATCAGTTTTTCGTCTTCGGTCATAAACAGCTCTCGACCCTTTGAGCAGGAAACAGGTCAACGTAAATCAACCGGTGTTTCCCATCAACCAACACCGGGGGAATATCTCATTAAATGTAGAAGAACTTTCAAAATGGCACCCGTTATGGTGAAATACATAGTACTCGATGAGTCAAAGGGAAAGCATCCCACCGCATTCTCTTTTACCATTCATCGGACGATCAATATACTGGTATGTTACGTGTAGAATTAAATTACGACCCAAACATTAGCGATCAGATGGTCAACATTTGAGACTCATCAACTATCTTGGCTGCGTTTCTCTGGAGAGAAGCCCCAAAGGGGGTGGATCGTCCTCATTTGAAATAAATCACGCCACGTGCACCCCATCTGCATGGTTTTTACTCTGCGTTGAATGTTCTCGATACTTACAGCCCCCGATACGATGGTGAAAGTCAAACTTCGACTGCTTTTTAAGACTTTCACTGCCTGGTCAAAGAGAGAAAACCAAGGGGTTACACACAGCACTCACATGCCGATGAGATAAGAGTAGCTTATTATATGCACTGCAAAATGATATCCAACAAGTATAAAACATCACAATGCTTATACGTCAAAAAAACATTGTCTAGAAGCTGGTTTTTAACCAGATAGTTCAGAATGTAGGAATTTACCTCTTTATGATCTATATTTGAGAAATCCACTCCATTCACTTCCACGATCTGATCCCCCACCTAAGACAGCAAAGGTGATCAATTAATATAACTTTTAGTCATTTCCAGCCTTATTTCATAACAGTTTATATGTTTAGGCGGTGGCATGGATTTTATAAATGTATTATCATCCGTCCACTGATTTACAAGTACAGCTCCACAAAATAAATAGCTGCTTTATTTATATTTCAATGATATAGCTGCATATATAATATATATAATATATACATATAAAACGCACCTCTAATCCGACTTCAGCAGAGAGGGAGCGGGGCTTCACATTGCTGATGAAGATCCCTGGTTTCTGAGAAGGTCCACTGGAAATACTAAATATAAGAATATCTGGTTAGTGTCAATGAATGACCCTGAAAACCCCCATCTGTACATGCAAAATGAATAAATATGATAATCAATTAATAATACAGAAAAATATATATATATTAATAAAATAATAAAAATATAATAATAATAAAACCCCCATTGTACATGCAAATGATAAATAAGATAATATAATAAAATATATTATCATATATATAATAATAAAAATAATAATAATAAAACCCCCATCCTTACATGCAAAAATGAATAACTAATGACAATAATAAAAAAATAAAAAATATAAATAATAAATAATCAATAATAAAAAACCCCATTGTACATTGCAAAAAATGAATAACTAATGATAATAAATAATATAAATATATATATATAATAATAATAAATAATATAATAATAACCCCTACTGTAAACATGCCAAAATGAATAACTAATAATAATAAAAATAATACATAATATTAATAATAAAATAAAATATAATAAAATAATAAATAATAATAAATAATTAATAAATAAATAAGCGGTTTTATACCCCCAGAATTGACTGCCTTTGTAAAACACATCCAGAGCTTTTATTGGATTTTTGAGACTTCGTATGGTCGTCTAAGCTCGTTATCCTTTGCGTTACACTCACCACACGATACATTAGTTAGAATATACAATGTATTGATTTTTTTTTTTAAATGCGCATTGAATATTAGGAGATACGGAGTTAAATTCGAATGAAATGGATACGTATGCCAGTTCATTCCAAAAATTGTCCACTAGATGTCACACGAGTTTCACTACCAAAGGGGGTAGTTTTTAAATGTTAGTGGGGAAAATATATCCCCTTACCTAATATATATATACCGGTATATATACATATTTATATATATTCTATGTGGATTTTAGGTGCATTTTAACCGTTGTGACACAAAAATTTGAAACCCCGCTAGCAATGAAAGAGTTAACCAGTCGCAAAAATGTATCACATGCGTTGGCGGTAAGAACCGACCTGAAGGTGGATACAGTTACATTTAATCCAAATAGTTTTAATTCTAGACTTTGATTATTTAATCTTTTTTTTTTGCTACTTGGAAGAGATCGGGGGGGGGGGGGGGTGTGATACAGACCTGCATCCTAAGCCTGTCGTTCCAACGAGACTGAGAAATACTTTCTTCTCCTTAATGTCTCTCCCTCCAGCTGACGCCAGACCCGCAACGCTGCTTTTTCCATCCTGCAAAATGGATACAATTGTAGCTATAACAGGATCTGCTTTACATATTATTATATTTTATTTATATGGCGCCAACGATTCCCGCAGCGCTTCTTACAGTCCCTACATTCAAAGGGTCTGACGAAACTAGACATGGTACACCACGTTATATATGTCATCCTATGAGTTTGATTAATATCCCTTGGCAATATTTAACCCCTTAAGGACAATGGGTTGTCCTTAAACCCATTAAAAACAATGCATTGTGAGCCGGTACATGTACAGGCTTGGTCATTTCTCTTTGTGCTGTAGTTGAGTCCCAATGAGAAGACCCTGAATGGTTGTTATCTGCTATAAAATTTAAATATTAACCCCGTAAGGACAATGGGCGGTCCCTAAACCCATTGAAAACAATGCATTTTGAGCCCGTACATGTACGGGCTTTGTCATTAAGGGGTTAAGAACAAAGCATGAACTTGTAGGGTGTCATATAATGGGAATACTTAGCCCCTTGTTTAATAAACTAAAAAATGGCACTTTGAGACCTTTAATTAATGCGTTCTTCTCACTATAAGGAGCTTCTCCCACCACCGTATTGAGAATGATGAAAACTAGGCAGCTCAATGCCAGGCAGCAGCCATACAGCCGGCATCCCTGGCATGAAAGAGGTTATTGACGTGCATTTAGTTTTAGTTTTGTGATTTGTAGGATTCTGGTTACTGTTTGGGTCCCATGCCACGCTTCTGAGCACTTTTATTTTCTTTGGCATAAGACATCTAACGAGCCAGTCGCTTAGGTGACCCATCGCCTAGAAAACCCAACTAAAAAAAAAAAATAACGAGCGGAGGATACGTTGGAGAAAGGCGTTTGAAAACGATACGAGCAGCCGCCTGCGTATTACTGAATTTCTGGCATCTGCAGAGGACAAAAGAAGAAATAAAAAATACTAGAGCTTTGGGAGAGCTTATAAGATTTAAAGAGCTGGGGTTTCAGACGTGCGAACTGTTACGTGAAGACTTAGCGTGTATCCCCTGAGCTGCAGAAAGCACTGTACATAAAGGCAATAAAGCCTGACCGCTGATGCATGTCCAACATTTTAAACGGGGAACAATGTATTAAATCTGAGATACCCGATAAACCCAGTTTTCTGGCAAGAATCCACCTAAACGGGTACAACGGCGCTTTGTTTGTTGCAAGGGTGCCGAAGGGGTTAATTAAGCACATGGCTGTTATAGCGTCTCTTATCATTAAAGCAGAATTATCACATTTTCCCAGATTCTCATTATTATATCTATTTGCGTATTAATTATATGTTTCCCCCCCATAAATATTATCATTTCCCATTGTGCCGCCATCTTGGTGCCCCGACACAATTAGCGCAGAGGCTAATGCTCAATTATCCTCCGATCCCATAATCAATGTGTGACTTTCTTGGCGCCGTCAAACTCAGCGATCGCTCGCGAGTCACAGGATACGGACGCGAAATTCACTTACTTCTGTCTCCGACACGAATTGATCGGCAAACTGCCACTTCAGAGGCTCCTCCGCCAAACTGCGGGGAAAGAGCAACATTTTTGCAGATTTTTGTAAAAAAATTCTCATAACGAATATATATATATTAGGTAGTTTATGTAGAATGGGTCAAGAATTACTTAATCAAACCCAACAGTAATTCCTTCACCAGCCTCAGTACACAGTTTTGTGTGAAATTCCACCATTTTTGCTGTTGGGAGACATTATTATAAGACGACGGGCGGAAACTATGGTTACGACTAAAGAATAATGTGTTCTTTAAAAAATCTTTATCTATGGGTCTGCCTATGCTTGAACCGAAACTAACTTTTAAAACATTATTAGGAATTACAATGAGTTGGGACACAGCTTGACCCAGAGCAGCGCCCCAGCCGCCCCTTTACTACTTAGCTTTGTGGCCGCCATCTACCAAGCTGAGCACCAGCGGATGACATCATATGATGTCATTATGGAGGTTGTGCCGGTTAGGCAAAGCACTCCATTGTGTGTTTGGATTGGAGGAGGGCCTAATCACCCAATAAGACAATTAGACACCTGATTATACAGCAGAGGGGCTGCCACCCCCCAGGAACTGTTACCCCAAGCGTAGCGTTGGTATTTATTACCTTTTAACAGGGATCATTCCGACATCTGTAAAAATAACGAATGAATGTGATGTCAGACCAGCAGCCACCTACACGTCATCAAATAATCTTATTGTCTCCGATTATATAAGGAAGACTTACGTCTGACTTTGATGGACACAATCTTTTTTGTCCGGATGAGGTTGATTACTTCCTCGTGAGTGCAGGAAGATATGGAGTAACCGTTTATCCGTACGATCTCATCACCGATCTTCAAGGAAACAGACAAGCGACATTAGTCACTGGGAATTAACTAATAAAGTCAAGCGTATCCAATCCGGCCCCCGTCTGGTCTGCCCGTTTCTCCTGCTGTAAAGACTCAAACCTTAATCAGTCGTTGGTCTCGTCTTAGATTCAGGAGCCGTATGCCTATCCCATGCATGTTTAATACCCTAACTGTATTACCCTCTACCACCTCTGCTGGGAGGCTGTTCCTCTTATCTACCACTCTCTCATTACCCTTGTTGCCTCCTGTCCGAGGAAGAGAAGAAAGAAAAGAGAATAAATAGAGAGAGAGATCCTTGTGTGGATTGTCAGCCTTTCACGTATTTTGTTAGGGGTTATTTTAACTGTAAATGATAAATAATTGTAACTTAATAATGATTCATTATACAGCAAACATTATATTAAAAACTAAAAATGAAAACTGAGAAAAAAAATGGAAAAACGATATGGATGGGACTTCTGGGCGTTTGTTTAGCGAGACACGTGAGAGATTCAGCCTTTTGATAAATAAAAGTCTTTCTTGTTGTGAAAATGGTATGATCCAACGTTTACCCAACAGCAGCCATTGTTTCGGTATAATGGAAAAAATTCACCGGTCGGACAAAAACATGATGGTATCACGAAGCTTAATCATCGCCATTAAAGGAAACAGGACAGGGAAAGAAAAGATTCCGCGATTGGAACTCCTCGGTAATGCTGGTTCCATTTTATTTAGAACCGCATTATCCTCCTGCCTTGATGTTCCAAGAACAGAAAGGAAACTGAGAAGACGTTATTCCGCTGGGGGTTTTACAAATGGTAGTGAATAGCGAAATTTTAGCTATGATCTATAACAAAAAGGGCTGAAGACTAAAACCGAGAGACCCCCGACGAGATATAATTGCCATGGGAATCCAATTACGACAAAGAAGAATGAAATTATATTAAAGTAACGATGTTACAAGAAAAAAGTGGTTATTTTTTTCTTCTCCTTCCATTTTTTATCTTTATTTGAGGTTTTAAAAACGCTTGGAGAAATTATTATTACGTTAGCCGGGTGGAATTTCAGCACTAGCTGGATTTACCGTTAAGAATGTCGTAGAACAAAGGATTGTCAGTTCGCTTTCTTAGGAAGGCTTAGAAAGGACTGATTATTGTCTGTCGCGAAGTTACCTAAAGCCGTTTCTTTAATAGAACCGACCGATGTCTGTAAGCGACTGGAGATGAAATAATCAAAAATATTGCAAAAAAATGTTTTTTCATTAGTATTATTATTATTTCAAGAGACTCTGGGAAAGACTTAAAGCTTCAGGACCTTATCAGAAAGCGATATCCAAACACAAAATGATTGCGTTATTGGAAGAAATATCTAAATTTAAAGGAGAACAATATGGAGGAAGCTGGACACGAACACTAATCTTCCCATGTTCCAAGGGTTAGGGAGGAAGGTGGCAGTCGTCCTGCTGCCCAACGACGGAGCCGATCGCCCTCTTAGTGCCGGGATAGGACGTCAATATCCTGGCAGAGATGCTGAAGGGGGTATACCCAGACATTTTGGACAATGCTCTGCTTCCAACTTTGGGGAAGAAGCTTTTCTATTCGTTATGGCGGCGCCCCAGCGTACAAAGCAAGCTCCATAAAGACACGGGTTGGATGAGTTTGGGGTGGAAGAACTCGACCGGCCGCACACAGCCCCGACCTCAACCCCATCCAACACCTTTGGGATGAACTGGAATGGAGATTGCGTTACGGGCGTCTCGTCCAACATCAGCGCCGGACCTCACAAACGCTCTACTGGATGAACGGCCAAAAATCTCACAGAAACTCCCCAAAATCTCGTGGAAACCCTTCCCAGAAGAGTGGAAGCCGTCATAGCTGCAAATGGGGTACCAACTACATAATAATGTCTATGTATTTAGAATGTGATGTCATCAAAGCCCCTGTTGGTGTAATGGCCAGGTGTCCCAATACTTTTGTCCATATAGTGTTTTTATATATACATGCATTTAAACCGGGAATACAGAATGGTTATCGTTAGATAGACAATGGAGATCTTTTTATATTGAATGTCATGAAAGGCAAGAAGGTCTTACAAAGAAACCATCTGAGTTCCTTTCTCCGCGGAGCTATCTGTGTGTCTGGATCTTGTTTTATGTCTGGATCTTTCTTTAGAGTTTTTATCAGACTTGGGATTCCCTGAGTGAGACTCGCCTGATACTTTCTTTGCATAAGTGAACTCATAGCGGACTTTTATTATCACAAGAACAAAGCTTTCATTCAATCGCGCCCCGCGCCCACTAAGCTATAAACACTTTTCCAGGTGGTTTTGCACAGAACCTGCAACATTCTTTTTAATAACAATTGTCTTCGATTAAATTTTTTTTTTCATATCACCGATATCCACCTTTTGGGGTTAATTTGTAAGTCGGCGCATGCACGCATCTATACTGCTTTTGTGAGGTATAATGTAAATTTAAATATTGTATCTGTCATCTAAGTGGTTAAATCATCAACGGGGCAAATAAAACCAAGAATCCCATGCATTTATTACACGGAGGTAATTAGTCCGGCTATTCCTCCTGTACTTTGCACGCCCAATAAAATAACAGAGAAATTAAAAGAAAGGTTCGTTAAAATCAAAGCGGGTGTTACAAGAAAACTCCCCCCGACAACTCCCCCCGACGTCAGCGTGCAGTCCTGCCGGAGTCCCACAAGGGAAGGCTCTGGAGAGCTGAAGAAGTTCCCAGGTAAGCCGATAAATGACATCTGTGTTAAGCCCCTGGCGGCCACAATTGTTATCAGTCATGTTATATTTTATTTGGCTTTCCCGGCTCAAACACCACACTGAGCTGATGCTTTATGGCAACGCTAATGAAGTCCGTTCCTCCATAGACTTTCATTAGTCAGAGAGTCCGACCGGGTGATTAAGACTGAGTCGTTCTATTGTTCCCCACAGGCAGTATGATAGGAAGTCGGGTGTTTAGGTAGATCGGGGATCAGATAACAGAGCGAGAATCATACAAACAGCTGATGAAAACTTTATATTATGGGGGAAAAACTACAGCTGAGATAAAAAAACTGGGCAATATTTTTGAAAACCTTTTTAATCTGATAAAATAAAACCTTAGTATGATTTCCCTTTTAAAACAACCCGGTCATTCTATGTCAATGTCTTACCTGAAGTCCGGCATTATCTGCCTGTCCCTCTTTCATTATGTGTGAGATATAAAGTCCGCAATTAAACTCCAACCCGCCTCTGACGCTGAGCCCAAGCCCGTCAGGGTGTGAGCGATCCAGCTTGACTTCCCTCAACTTCCTGAGAAAAAGGAATCATTTTTAAATATTATTTATATGATACAATATAAAAAACTTTACACTTCTTAAACTTTACACTTTATAAACTTTACACCTCTTAAACTTTACACTTTAGAAACTTTACACTTTTCACTAAATCTCTTCCATCAATAAGTAACTCAAATTACTTGAAAGTATTATTAATACGCATCATGTACGCAAAAGCAGTGTAGGGATTTTGTCAAAAACATGTCCTAAAATGTGACAGGTTTCTGATTTTTTTAATTTTACACATATTAGGTTAAACCAGGGGTAGGCAATCTTCTGCTCTTCTGATGTTGTGAACTACATTTCCCTTGCCAGCATTATGACTGTAAGAGCATTATGGGAGATGTAGTCCACCACATCAGGAGAGCCGAACATTGCCTACGCCTGGGCTAAACCATTTTAAACCAAAGGTAGACTGATGGCAAAAAGGAAAAGGGATCATTTTTCCTCTAAATCCATAAAAACGACATGCAAAATAACTTCAGTCTTCCCATTACCTTGATCGTTTTGGCGTCAGCTGGTCATACTCAACTTGATGCTTTAATGGGATGAGAGGGCGAATGGCATCAAAGAGAGGCAGGCGAGATGGGTCGCTGATGACGAGTTTTAGATCTCCAACGAATACGGGGAGATTCATGGACCTGAAAGTTTAAAATAACTTGTAAAACAATCATCATTCCATCTCGCTCTCTAAAATTATCCAAACGATCCGGTCCTGAGAAACTGGCTCTCCCAAACTCTTCATTGGCCCAACTAAAACAGATTGACAGCCGTCAGCCTTTAGTGATGAACAAAATGGGGAGAAGAAGACTTTATAATCACCACCCTCCAAAATGTCTAATTCTTTTTAGTTTATTAACCAATAACCATGCTTTCTATAAATTTTAAATACTTTGACCCAAGATAGGTATTAGAATATGTACTTGGAACTGCATGACCCAAAGAGGATATTTTTAAAGAGGATATTTAAAAATAATATCCCATAAAAATCCACATATTTTAATAATAACCTATTTCATTGAACATATAAAAAATACCATATCATAAAATAAATATATATAATTTATTTTCCATATTTTTCTGTTACTTTAATATGACTTTAATAAGATGTTGTGCCAGATGTTTAGATTGTATGATGTCATAATACCAGAAACATTATTTACATTATACCGGTACTTTTGGTTTTAGGTTGAAATCTCTATGAATGGTTGAAGTCAAACTGATACATTTGCTAATCTTGGAACATTGTGAATTATTAAGAACCCCAATTCACGGCAGCTTAATCAGCCACGGGGAAGGCTTTATTCATACAGAACAATCGCTCTGCTCGCTGAAACTGAAACGGGTCCGCGGTGCTTCATGGAAACGTCAATCTCCCGACAGGAGACACTGTAACAGCTATCGTTCAAAGCGGAAACAACGAGGAACGTCTGGCATATTTTTCATTTGATAAAAGTCTCATGGATTGAGAAATGGCATGGGCAACGTTTACTAATTCTATATATATAATGGAAATTCCGAAGAGGAAACGACATGACATAGAGGCATTTAGCAAGTAGACCTCATTACTGGACCATAGGTGCCAAGAGTCTCCACCAGCTTTTGGTCGTCCAAAGATTTGTAGTCCGACAGCTGGACTCCCACCCGTGAGTTGGGTCTGTCTCAAGCTTTAGACAAAGGAAGGGTTTGACTTTGTTGTGGTAACACAATGGGTGTCTAGAACGTTGGTTCTAAAACAAGGTTCTTCAGAAAGCAACATGGCTGAACGATCTAACACGAGGGGGAGCCCCAAATACTAAAGGGGTCCAAGAATCATCTTTTAGAGCTCGTTATTATTTCTTGTGGCTCATTCAGTAAGGGGTCCGGAAAACAAAAGAAAGCGATACTAATAATTAAGAACAATTAAGTGAAAATTGCTTCCATTATTTCAAAAATTTCCCTATGAAAAAAGATCATAAATTTCTATAAAATAAAGTCAAACTTCGAACATTTCTATATTTTTTTAAATCTTCGACGGTTTCTTTTTTTTATAGAATTCCAAACTTGTTAAATTGATCGGATTCTAATTCCAAAACCATTTTTCAATTTACCGGTACTTTTTGAGTTTGAAAAGTCATAACTTTTGGCAAGAAAGAATGAGACGTAAGATCGTTACTTACTGGTAGTACATCTTGAGTACGTCGTAGAGATAATCTTTTTCTGCATCGTTGTCGATACATTTTTCAACCTAAAACAGACCCGATTTTGTCATTACGGACCCAAATATTTTGTTACATAAACATCGTACATAAATATTTAGCAATTCAATAAACGCCCACCATCTGAAATCTGTAGCCACGTGAAAGGCGCTCCTTAAACGCATTTAATATATAATATATAATTTTTCTTGCACGTTGTAATATCAGTATTTAACCCTTTAATGCATTCCCCCTACCTGACGTTGAATGTATTGTTGGAAAAATATTTTCAGAAATCTTTTCGGCCACCGATCGATATAACACATGCTTCCGATCGGAAGAGGACCCCCTGAAACCCAGGTTCCGGGGAGCAGATGGTAAAGGAAGGATCGGTGCAGAAGAACGTTCCGGAGAATTGTTATCGTCTTTGCGATGCCCTCGTCCGGTAAGTGTTTTTTTCCAGCTCCCTTTGGTGTGCAGTGATGGGAACCGGGATCGGATTACCCCTCATCGACCGACGGGTGGAATATTCAGAATTCAGCTTTGGAGCATTCATTAGGATGGAGTTAACGTAACGGTGACTTTATACTAAACCCATGATTTAAAAGAACCCTGATTACTAGTAAATACAAGTAGGACAAGGGGGTGGCAATAATAAAAATATTATAATTAAAATAAAAATAATATATTATGTTTTTAATATATTTTGTATATTTTTTTAGCCAAAAGTTTGGACACGGATCATCATACGGTGCTTATGCCTCTAAAATAATCTGAATAATCCCATTGAATGGCGCAGATAAACTGGTCTATACACACATTGTGCTTTCATTAAATCGTATTTCATGTATGATGTCAGATAAATGTCATAGCTAAAGGTTCTTGGGTTTGCCGTGATGTCACAACCTTGTAAATAAGAAACGGACGGTCAACGTCCTGCGGCTATAAGAGCGTCATAAATTCCAAGTGGTGGAGGTTAGATGAACCCAATCTTCATGTTTTCTTTTTAGAACCTGGCAAATCTCGAAGATGTTGCCAAAAACGGATTAACGGCTATTTGGATGCCTCAACACCCCCAATGGCATCAAATAAACAAAAATGGGGGCTTCCCAAGCCTAGGAGAGCGGAGTCGGCCAGTATCTGAAATTCTTCCAATGGCAGAACCTAAGAGAATGGGATCTTTTCTTCAATATTAGGAAATTACAAAAGTAATCAATTGAGCTTAACCCCTTAATGACAAAGCACGTCATTGTACGGGCTCAAATGCATTGTTTTCAATGGGTTTAGGGACCGCCCATTGTCCTTAAGGGGTTAATGTTCTCTGGAATGTGCTTTTTCTGAAAGTTGGACAGCGTATCAATAAACGACGAGATCAATAAACTGTAATTGATCTTAACGGGTGATTAACATTCAGCTGAACTGAAAATGGAAACCAACCGTTAGTAAAAAGTAACCAATAATTGTGACAAGTAAAGTAAAAACCAAATAATACTCATAGAAATCGCAGGTAAATGTCCTATAGATATCACGCGAATGTATCCTAAACACGTTCTTCTATCTCAAAGTCTCCGAGAACAAAACAAACTGATTCTCAGGGCAAATGTATGACCCGGGGGAAAAAATACTTGATGTTCAGTAGAGGAACGGATGTCTCCAGTAAGGGCAGTAATGATACGGAATTCACCGATAAACAATCCTGTTATGGTTAAATGTGTTAAATAAATGTGGCTAAATCTGGGTAAAAATAAACCAATAAATAAATATATTTCGAGCTGGGAACTTTTTCTTTTTTGACCCGGTTGTTAAATGTTTGTTCGTGAAGAGATTCAGTTTAGATTTTTTTTCAGCAAAATAACAAAAACGATTAATAGACCATATTTTTATATTTCAGAAAATAATGGGAATTATTACTTATGATGACGTTCGCAATCATGCCAGGAAACTCTCTGAAATTCACCAGGAGGCTTTGAAATCAGGGGGTTATCGGGGGGTCCCTGTCTGCTTAATCTCTGCAGCGTCTGGCTATGCCAACATCTTGCCCCTATTTGGGGCTATTCTTGCCCCTTTCTCATTCTTGCCTCCTCTAAGGGGCCGGAGACGTTAAGCTCCATTAGAGCATCCATAGATAGTTTGCCTTCGTTTTCTGTCTTGAACTACCAAGACGCTGCTACTGTTTCCAATAGTGAAATCCCTGCTTGACCTCAGGTATCTCAATTAAGGATCTTGGTTCCTTGGTAGCACGAGGACCATTGTTACATCCAACTGGTTGCCTCATCTGGAAAGTCACCTTGTAGAATCTTCATCGTAGATTATAGAAGCTCTCATTATTTTTCTTGCTAAAAATATCTACAATTTTTTTTGTAGATAAACCGGAATCAAAGGTTTACGGAATCTCGGCGGTTCTGTGCTCATTGTGTTCAGTAATTGCTATTCTGAGCCAAATGGCAAAAATCTGAATTTCAATGACCATTGAGCAGACGGAGCAGCTGATCCCAGCCCTGACCCCTGTGTCCGGCAGCCTTTCCTATTACGCAATCATGATTAGAATCACAAGGGGCCAGAAGACGGGCCACCCAGTCTAATGAAATCTATAAAGCAAACAACATCGACCCTCTTGTATTGCATTTAAACCGGGATTCGTCTGCTTTTTAATGGTTGGCGCAAAGGGCAAACCCATCATTCAGAAGACACTCGTAGGACTCACTCCACAAAAGCCCGTTCAATTTCCATCAGCTCTTACGGCTACTAAATTACCTCCGGGGCAATTTCTCTGCTTTATTGCTCTGCGTCGAGCCGTTAACATTTATATATTGCTCGGATGAGATTTAACCGCTGCACCGAATCGGCAATAAATTGTGGGTAGGAGGGCAAAATGTCGACAACGTGGGAATTTATTACAGATATTTAAAGGCGATCTGCCCCGGAAAGGCTTCTATTGCCCCCCCCAAGAAACCATATGGTTATTTTGTAACATTCTATGCTGTTTCAGTGAAACCTGACTTAATCTATTTTTAATTTAAATACATTTTATGTTATGTCTGTTTTGTGACATCATCAGATGACATGAAAAAAACATTAAGTCATTTTGAGGGAAGAAACTTGATTTTAGAAAGATCACAAACAATCTTATTTCTATGCTGTATAGTATGTGTAAAAAAACTCGTATTTTTACATTTTTATTTGAGAACCTCCTTTTACCAGCCTTCTTCCATTTACTAATCTCACTACATGCGCCGTATGATGTATCCATGTTTGTCAGCCCCTTACATATATGTACATTTTATTTGTTTATGTAAATTAGTATATTACGGGATATTTAAATATTACACAGTGAGCAGGTAAGTTTACTGACAAGCTTTTAACCCTAAAATGTTTTCCAAATTGAAGCTGAACCGGTTCCGTTATAATGATTAATGAAAATCAATGAACAAATGACATCAGAGGGACAAAAGCCGAGCCATCTTGGGTCTCGACAATCTGGAGGTTCCCCTGAAAGCGGCAGCGTTCATTTTCATCTCATTTCATGAATTAAGAGCAGGGCACGCATTATAAAAGGGGATTTAAATCATTTGGTCAAATATGTGTCTAAATTCATCTGCCATTGCAAAAGCCTCATTGGCTGAATTCTACATAACAGCGACCAATAGGATCCAAGTACAAGAAATTAACTCGTGTTTCTTCATCCCAACCAGGTAGATCACCTCTAGATCCCATGGTTAGATCCCTAATCCACTTTCCCCAGTGGAAACTCATCCAGTCCCCCGTTTCTCCGGCTGTAAAGACTCAAACCTTAATCAGTCGTTGGTCTCGTCTTAGATTCAGGAGCCGTATGCCTATCCCATGCATGTTTAATACCCTCACTGTATTACCCTCTACCACCTCTGCTGGGAGGCTGTTCCGCTTATCTACCGCCCTCGCAGTAAAGTACTTCCTAGCACTACATGTGCGGAAAAGACTCATCAAGCTTTTTTGCACGCCAACAGACTATATTAGCACATTTATTTCTGTGTTTCTCTAAGTGTTTATGGAAATTACATTTCTTTAGCTTCGATCAATGCCTGTCGTATCCGACGGGACATCTGATATATAGAGATACATATAGTGCATATATAGATAGATAGATATAGATATAGTATATATATATATATATTATATATATATATATATATATATATATATACACTGTTCATATACCAAATACCAAATTGTGAACCCTAAGGGATTTTTCTTTTCGTGTGGCACTCTCTGCAAAAACACATACACAATACCCGCATTACCCTTGGTATAAGGACAAAGAAGGGGTTAACCAATAAATTTATTCATCATTTAGACTGATCAATATTTAAATCTCACTCCTTATTAGCCATCAGCAACACAAGTTAAATTATATAAACCGTTATATAATTATATAATTATATAATCTGCCTTTTGATATACAAAGGGTTAAATTAATATTTTTTATTGTAATTCGCCGTTACAATCCATATTCCTGATTTGATCGGTTCCATGAGATTTTAAAGGTAACACTGTGCATGCTGGCTTGTAATATTTTTCTGCATTTTCCTTATAGAAGGCGTTAACCTATTAAATGCCAGACTGTGCACATCCGTGCGACCGCTGCTACATATTCCTCGGCCCAAGAGCTTGCCATTTGAAAGTTGCATTACATTTGATTTCAGAATTAAAATTTTTAAAAATTAGAGCTTCTACGAATGCGCGTCGCTCCTTAAGAGCACGGCGTAGAAAGGGTTACTTCTTAGTCATGCTCAGGTAATTGTAGCTGCTATGGCAAACAGATAGCGCGGGGTCCATAGGTCAAGTCAAGTGTCTCGAAAGCTGGAAACATTTCTGGGATTAAATAAAAAACCTGAAATTCAATGTTTATGCATTTAAAGGACCCGGCTTGTGATGCGCAGGCCTGCTGGGGGCCCGCGGGGCCCTTACCTTATGCCTGAACTCTCTGGCTATCTTCTTGTCCATTGTTGTGAGGCTGCCGGGAGCAGCTGACAGGTGGATAGAGTATCACAACAGCAACGCTCTGCTCCGGCCTCCGGGCTGCGTATGCAAAGCAGCCTCCGAGCCTCTCGCACAAGCAACTTTCCCATTGGTCGGGACAGGACTGCTCCCTACTGGCCTATAAAAGCCGGCCTGCGATTGGCCAGAGATACCCCCCCCTGGGTGGCATTCTCGGGGCTGGTGTCAAAAGAAGAGACTTAACTGCCCCTAGGCTGCCAGAGAGATGCAGCCCTTCCTGGGGATTGGGGCTGCTCGCTGACCTTCTGATACTTTGTATCCATGCGAAGGATTCTATCACAGGAAGAACAATAAGAAGAGCATTTAAAGACCACAAATGAAACATTAAATTCAATACACGACGATTAATGATCTAAACATAGAGAAACCCTCCAAATGATTTAAAAAATTCCAGGACTACATAGACTTTATGAGAAAAATATGGAGTTTTTTTTTAATGTTTTCTCATCTTTTAATCAGGGTTTACTGTCCCTGATATCCCCGCTAAAGAGTAACCCTAACCCTCTGTGAGTGCTTTAATATGCATTCTGCACAAATAAAGGGATTACCTGAGGTAGAAGCTGCAGCTTCCCTCCTTCTCCAAGGTCTGACGATTCTTGCCACTGATTGGCTGCTTGCATGTGCACAGAAAATAGATAATGAGTGGTGGAGGGGGCAAAAGCATATGGGGGGGATTCTGCAGATTCCCCCTTTGCATTTACAAAAGGGACACGATGAAGGTTTAAAGGGCAGCTGCCCCATGCATTAAAGTGCATAAAATATCTACACTTCCCCTGATAATGTATAGATCATAACGATGCTGACATCTTTGCATAGCAGGATACAGATGACAGCAGCCATTTATTATTATTATTATTACTATTATTACTTATTATTATTATTATTTATTGTTTTATATAGCCCCATCATATTCCATAGACTATGCAGAATACCAACCTTAATGTCCTAGCTGCTCTGTACGATACTGACCAACATCCCAAATGGCCAAAAAGGAGCTATTTTGTCTTATTTAGATGTTACTTACAGGTGTTGCTAGGACAGGCTGGGGTTTACTATTATTATTATTATTATTATATTATTGTTATATTATATATTGTTATTATTATTGTTATTATAATATTATTATTAATTATTGTTATTATAATATTGTTATTATTATTATTATTATTATTATTATTATTATTATTATTATTATTATTATTTGGTAAATTTTAAACATTGGACATTCACACATTTTAATGAACAGATGCACTTCCCAGGTATCTCCACCAGGGGGCAGGATTCCTGTGCTGTTGACCAGCTGTTTTTTTAGACCTTTTTGCATTAAAGCCCTCTTGGAGATGACAGAAAGGAATGTCCTTTCGGAGTTAATAAGACACACTCCCTGGCCATGCACAATACGCGCTGAAATGGATTTGATAAAGGGTTCCTTGGCTTGATAAAAATAATAAGGTCTACTTGCCAAAGCCACATATTTGAAAGGTCATTAAGCTCTGCAAAATATTATCGTTTTGTTTTTAAAAATGTGTTTTTAAAAAAAATATATATATTTGGTCGGATGTTTACAAAAAAAGTAACAACCTCAGCAACCCAGGTGCCGTCCAATGGGAGAGGGAGCTTGAGACCCATAGTCTTTTGGTTAAATTGTGGTTACTGTGGTTCAACGCTCTGTTACCAAATAGTGACTCAATACAACCCCCTAAATGAAGCACAGAACGGACCCAGTCAGGGTGTGAATGCTGTCTAAAGCCCCGGATATTTTAGATAACAGGTGGCTGGATGTAGAACTGAAAGTGAGACACGGTTAAAAAAAAAAAAAGTAAAAATAAAACCTCCGTCAGTAGCCAAAATCTTGAAATCTAACAAGCTCACTGGGCGTGAAACGCGTTGGGTGCTGCTGCTTTTTCTGTCCTCGCGGTGTCCTGCGCCCTGTATGCTTATGGATCAATCAATAGGTTTTAGATTTGAACTCTTGGTGTATAAATGCCATCACTGGTCAGGGTTGAGTGCCATCCGCGTTTGCCACCTTGCGGGAAACACCCCTTACCCCCACCCACCCCCCCGGACTATTGCTATCAGTCCGGCATACTGTCTGCTCGGCGCCTTCTACTTTTCTCAATAATGAGGATTTTCGATCCCGTGCCCTTGGTATGCAGAAATCCCCCAACAACCCCCTCCATTTATTATCATTTTCTTTAATTTTACAGTCAAACAGCGTATGGTATTGTGGTGTCTTTAGTGATTCACTGTAATAAGTAACGTGGATAAAGAAATGTAATCCTCGGCGTAAAAGATATTTTTAATGACTTTCTGTTAACAGACTTAGAAAAGCATTAAAAATAGAGGCCTTTTCATAAAACTCCTTTGGAAAGTCTTGCGGGTGGCTGGGGATTTTTTTTTTGTGTTTTTTTTTTACAATTTCTGTTATAGGATATCCGATACCCCACGGCTTGTAACCCAACCAAAGGGAAAGGTCAAAGATCAGACCGAAGGACTTTGGAAATCCTCGGGAATTACAACAGAACAATTTGTACATTTTTTTTTTACATTTGTAATAACTTTTCTTTCAATTGGACCTGAAAAAAATAGATATTTATCTTGCTTTATGGATACAACACTAACCAAAAGCACATCAAACACCTATTTTTCTTCTAATGAGTTGATTTTTACCCAAAATATTGGTAAAAGAAGCATGTGTTCTACGGAACTAATATTTTGTGTTACTTTTTCTGTTTTTTGTGACTTTTGCACAATTAATGTGGCTTAGTTGAAGAGTGGGACAGAGGTTTGTCTCAAGAGGTCCAAGGACGTACACAGTGACTTTGGAAGACCCCATAATCTCACCAGTTTCAACCAATTCCATTCAATATTAGGTTTTTTCCCCCAAAGTCTTTGTCATCCCAAGTTTATGTTTCTGATGGAGAATTGGAAGGAACTCAGCTTGGTCAATAATGTGGTCAGAGAACCCATCTGTTCTTCTCGATTCCTTCCACGTTCATCAACATCACACAACCCATAGGATCTGAAAATTGTTAATTTTTTAATATTTTAATAATTTTGCTGTTTCGTCTCCTTGCTTTTATCATCATTCTATTATTTAGTTCACAAATAATAACACAAAAAAACATGATGTTCTGTAGATTTCCCTACTCTGATGCTCAAAGGAGGCAACTTTCGGGGGTGAATAATTGCCCCAATAAGCTGACCTGAAGCTCCTGCACCAGTTTACTGAACGCTAAAAGTCGTAATAACCAAACATAACTTAAAAATATTAAATTTTTTGCTAAACGCCATTCTTGGTCCTCAGCCCCCCCCCCCGACAGCCCCGGTGTCTCCCAAATTGTCAAACCAGTTTTATCCTTATTGGTTTAATTAAAAGGTTGTTTTTTTTTTTTTTTCTCGGGCTACTCCTTTTTGCTTTTCAATAAAGCACCCGGGGGTGGGGGGGCAAAAAAAAAAAAAGTCATGGTGGGGATTGGAGCTGAAATCCTAGCCCTGCCTTGTAATGTAAGCCCAAAGCATTGGCGAGCGAGCGAGAGAGGCGCAGTACTGCATCCTACCTGGCCGGAGGAGTTCGTCTGTGAGATGCGTACCTGGCGCTTGTAAAGAGCAGCGCACTCCTCAATCTCAGGGCTGAAACCGAAGCGAAGACGGATGGAGCTTCAAATCACAAACCCAGCAACTCCACTCAGCGCCCTCCTGCATTTTATCTGCATCCTACCAGGTGAGCATCCCTTACTTGGGACTTTCATCCTCTTCTTCCATCTTCCTCCACTCCGACTGCCCGTGACCTCTAACAAAGGATACGAGACGCACGGAGACCCCGTGCAGGTTTTAGGCACAGAGCAGAAACAGACATTATATATATAAAAAACTTATTATTTATGGCAAATTGCTGCTTTCTCAACGATAAAATCTAATAAAAAAATCTGATTTTTTTTTAAATATTTCGTCCTTTTGGAACTTTTAAAAACCACATTGTTTAAAATAATAAATATATTTCTTGTGTTACAGCTCTGTCTGCCGCCGGCACGACCGACGACTCCTTCTCGGCCACCGGCCGCGCCGTGGAGAGGTGAGTGCAGCTTCTCAAAACATACCTTTACGGAGCGATGGGGTTTTAGAGGCTGGGGGGGGGGGTAGATTTGTTAAAACTGCGTCTCGATAGAACTCGCTAGAGTTTAAGAAGCGCCATCAAAATGTACTCATTCATTCGGGACGCCAACTGACAGTGATTGGGGAGTTTTTTTGAATAATTCCGGAGATTCAGACAGTTCTTATTTATAGTAAATAAAAGAACTCTGAAATTTCTATAAAACACGATAAATGTCGTTTTTTTAAATTAAAATCCGCTTAGGATTCATCCGTTCCATATAACCTTTCTAGCACCTTAAATACGTCGGAGGACGGAATCTTCTCTCGTTCAGCTGCTACAATGTATCAGAATGTTTACAAACATAAATTACACGATTCATTCATACCTGAACACATTTCGCTAACGCCCGACAAAAGCCACGCAACCACGGAAACCAAGCGTTTTTTTTTTTAATCGTTATTAACCCTTAAAATTACAACCCCATATCTTACCTTTATTTATAAACAACCGGGTTATAATCACATGATATAAACACAGAAAACCTCGGAAAAAATAACACATATCATCGTACCGATGTTGGTCTTACGGAAAATTATTTTAACTTATTTTTTTTAAACCCGCCTGACTTTTTTGGGGTTAAAAAAAAATATATATTATGGGGTTTTTAGAAGAAAAAAAAATATATAGCCAGATCTGCTTTTAGTTCAGCAATCCGCAGACGTGGACGCAACTTTCTTATGTTTGAAATCACGTAAAGCTCCGAGGCCTTTTGTGTCTCGCGTAGAATGTGTTCTGCTTGAACAGAAAGGTAGGGATTACTATAACAGAACAAACCAAGCCTTGTTCGTTTTCCTTCCCCAGTAACAACAGAGGTGGAATACTTCAGAAAGAAGATACCGCTTCGGAAGGAAATCAGGTACGGAGACTCAGCCGCCGAGCCTGACACCGAATCTATAGGTTAACGTGCCTGGGGTTTAGCAAAGCTGAACGCCGAATCCCACAAAGGTCCAGCTTGCAAGACGAGTTTTCCTTTGGGGGGGGGTGAAAAGAACGATTTAACGTTATCTGGGGTCATTCGATGTATACTGGTGTATTACATTAGATTAGCCGGTGTTTTATTAGATTAAAAGCGCTCAGGATTTATGTAGCAAGAAAGATACAAGAGTTCTATTGTGTAGAGAAGGCTTTTTTTCTTTCTTGATTCCACCTACTTTCAAAACATTGGGGGGAAAAAGTGCTTTTTTATTTAAAACTAAGAATCAGTATCTATAAAACCAATGAATTCAAATGCATTATTTTGGGGGGATTTTATCTTTTATTTAGAGATGTATGTTTAGAACAGAAAATAGAATCATTTAGTTTTCAAGTATCAGCTTTTGTGAGTCTTTCTTTTCTGGGTTAGGGGGAAATGTATATTTGTATATATATGTATACATTTTATCTTAAATTGTATCTATTTTGACAGTTAATGGGTTAGTGTGTTTTGTGTGCTAATATTTCATAACGACCAACATAAAAACAAACAAAATATTTTTAAAAAAGGACCACAATGTAATTCAGCAAAAAGCATGAAATAAACAAACTGCGGAATGCTTTCTCTAACCCGTTATTCCAAATAGAAATCTACAAAAATGATGCATTTTATGTTAGAACGAAACATTTTTTGATGTACTTGGTAAACGCCGATACTTTATCCGATTATCTTTGCTTGTAGCTCCTGTCTTTTTTCCTTAACTGATTAATGTTACATCGGTGATTGGAGTTGAATTCAGTGGCAGTTGATGGCAAATTCTGCAAAATAATTTTTTTTCACTTTTTCTGAACTTCCCTCTCCTCTTCCCATTCTAAGCCTTTTTTAAAAACCAATCGCCGTTCACCGAAGGGGTGGAGATAGAAGGATTAATTTATGCAAATTCTGAGAACAGGAAGTTAAAGTCATTGCTGCCATACAGAACCCGCCGGCAGATCGGCCCCCTTCGGCCCCTGTCTAGTTGCCTGTTTCTCTTACTGTAAAGACTCAAACCTTAATCAGTCGTTGGTCTCGTCTTAGACTCAGGAGCCGTATGTCTATCCCATGCATGTTTAATCCCCTCACTGTATTACCCTCTACCTCTTCTGCTGGGAGGCTGTTCAACTAATATGTAAGCATGCATTAGGTATCTTGCAATTGAAAATGTAGGATTATTATTATTATTTATTTTTTATATAGTGCCATTATATTCAGTAGCGCTGTACAGTAGAATATAAGAAAGCATCAGCCTCATTCTTGGTCCTCTACTATGTTGGTGGTCAATTCATTTCAGGGTACAGACAGGTGAAAGGGTTAATATCGGTATCCTGATATCGTCCCACCTTTACTCTGTGTTGAGTTGCGCACTTTTTCTGATGCTCTAATGGTTGACAATGATCTTTCTCTTGATAGCTTTTATTGGGCAAACAGAGAAAAAGTTACATACGTTTTCAGGACCTCAGCGATTCCATCTGAAGAAGAGACCACTGAGGTCCCCAAAGCTTATGTAACAAAACCCAACCTATAGCTCATTATCGGTATAGGTAGCAAAATGATTACTAAGTGGCTAAGTGTATTTTTAACCCAACACCATTATCACAAATACATTTTACAAAATTTGTATTGCGGAGAGACAGACCTTTCCCTCTGATGTGTCATCATTTTTATTGGTTCAGAATATTTTAATTGCCAATCAGAAAGAGGCCACTGTGTGCTGGAGAGGGAAGGGTTAATTTAAGTAACAGTAATATTTTAAAAAATGAGATTTTTAAGAATCTGTGCGCATTCACAACCTTTTCTGTATTAATGCTGCGCTGTTTGCCATGATATATTGCAATAGCAGAGGTCGCCACCTAGAGGTGAACAGGATGAACAGCAACTCCTTGCCCTGAACTGCCAGCTTTGTAGCTTTTCACCCATTTCAAGCCTGGTGCGGCTGTATAAAATGTAATAATTCTTGTATCTTTTATATATCAGAGAAGCCCCCCCACTCCAGAATGAACTGTGAATACGCCAGCATTATTTACGCTCTAATGTTAAATATCTGGAACTGAATACGTTGTAATGCCATGATGGCAAAGTCCAGACTGATTACGCTAGGAGAAGCACCACCTGTGCGACAGGTGAGAGGAACTTTGGGATCCCAAAACGATGCTTTTTCTTGGCGTATCGCATGTCTTTGCGATACACCAATGCTTTTCCTCTATATTAACCCCTTAAGGACAATGGGTTGTCCTTAAACCCTTTGAAAAACAATGCAGTGTGAGCCCGTACATGTACAGGCTTTGTCATGAAAGGGTTAAATTAAATTATCAGGCTGCAACTCTCAAAGCAACAGGTCAGAGGAGGAAGAAGCTAACATTTGGGATATTATTATGTTGGCAATATCAATAAAAAAGAAGAGAAAAAAGCTGTTTTATGTCCTCCTCCTCCTTAGATGACTCCCTCCTCCAGGGGCTTCTTGTATCATAAACCTCCAGAGAGAAAGTCTTTAGCCTTCTGGGGTATATATACTGTATATATATTATATATATTGTATCAGGAAGCCTTTTGGGGGCTCCAGTTGTACAAACCCCTTATGGAGTGTAATATTACGGTGTGTCACACTTTCTTTGAGCTCTCGTTGTTATCGTCATTTGGTGGCCCCCGTGGAGGTCTTGGCTGTTTGACGACGGTCCAAACTGGGAAAGCTCTAAGCCAACTCAATGAGTAATGAATTCCACAAGCGCTGGCAGCTGAGTTCAAACTGGGGGCATCTAAAGTGCCCCCACTTCCCCCCCTTCTCTGAGTAGAATAAAATCCTTGATACTTTCTTGCAAAACATCCATAAGAAGAATCAAGCAAATTGCTCAAATTAAGCGAACTGGGGGTCTATTCATACCGTGTTTCACACTAATGCCTCGCCGTCTGGATCTGTTTGCCCCTCGTAAGAAACCGGAGGCTTTTATTTTAGTGCTTAGTCAATTAGAGTCAGGAACGTCGCCAATCTGCCGCCCCGTGCCATCCTAAGAGCTTCGCCCTCGTCCTCTTCGGACCCCCTTTCATCTTTCTTTTTAGTTTCGGCATGATGACGTTTCTTATCTCCTGGTTATCGCTATGAATGGGAGAGAAAGCTGGAAGAAATCCCAAAATATTTAGTTTTTTGGAAATGGATATGAGGCTCATCCAATCAGAAATGCATTAAGTGAGGGGTAATAGCGGCCCCGGGAGAACACAATCCGCCGATACTTTAACGAGAAATATTAATGGGGTTACCGGGATCCGGCTGCACGTCCGTAAATTAATTGCCCCTATGGCCAGTTTGTGTTCTTGTCTAAAATGTCATTTTGTATCTTATTTTAGTCTTATTTTTTTCGTATTATTCAGAGCTAGCAGCAGTATTTGTTCTCGGCTACCAATCCCCTATCATTTCCTCCGGTTTTAACTCACTTTTTTAATCCGATAACGTTAATTCTTATCTTTTTCTGGACCATTTGTGCTTTGTGTGAATATGACTATCCCATCCTGGCTCATGAAGTTTTAGGGTGGTCTACCTAGGCAGTGGTGGGCTTGGGCGAGTGAATTCTTGATGCCACCTGCATTATGTCCCCTACAGGGCTTCTTACCTACTGGGGCAGTTCCTAGGACATTGTACCCCATCTCCTCCCTCCATTAGATTTTTTATTTCCCATCTAAAAGGTTAAACCTTCATTGGAATATAATAGGTTTTGAAGCCACTTAGTACAATAATAGAAACAGATCGGCCCCATTCGGCCCCCCCGTCTAGTCGTCCGTTTCTCCTGCTGTAAAGACTCAAACCTTAATCAGGTCTCGTCTTAGATTCCCCTCTGTATTAGCCCCTACCACTTCTGCTGGGAGGCTGGTCCACTAATCCACCACCATATGCCCACCCAAGCATGTTTAAACCTATGGATATATGAGGTTATTGCTAGAATAGCAGCTATAGACACACAGCCCGTTGGCTTCTGTTTCAATAGTCTTATTTTTGGGTGGAAAGCCTGGGCTCTAGTGACCTGATCATGCCTTCCAAGTGTCCTTAAGCCTCCCCTCCTTCCCCATCTCAGCACAAACCTTTATTTGACTTGACCAATGTAGTACATATTGGAGGCCGTGGCTGACTGAGCGTCATAGGAGTTGCAGTCCTTCATAGGAGCCGACAATACGTTGCAGCCACTGCTGGTCTAGGATTCAAGACACTAAAGTCAGTTCCTCCGCTTGGAATTGGGAGCCCTGAAAGGAGGGGAAGGAGAAGGGATTCCGTTTCAAGCCCTTTTCATGAACTAATCTGCGTTTTGTGCGTTTGGCTTTTTTTTGTTGTGCGCTTTTGTGGAAGTGACAATCACGCCGACTGCGATCAGATACTTCGAATTACTAGAAACGACGGGACCCTTAAAGTCTCCGACAAAGAAATTCTAGGGTCCTGTTAACTTTGGAACTTGAAATTAGAACCTTATAAATGGATACATTAAAACAAATGACATTGTTACATTATAAAGGATAATATTTAGTCTCATTTAGGGCTGATTTGCCAAAATGATACATTACAATTATATATTTCTATATATATATATTCCTATATACTGATTGGATATAAACGTCAGCCGCACTTACATCTTCAGGCGGATGCTGGCCTTAAAGGGCCAGGACCCCCTTTTCATCGTCGGTCCAGCCTTGGGAAGAATAATCATTCTTAGTACAGAACGTTACGACGGATGCTGTGTTATCATGTATGATGATTTTGACTCGAGCTCCGTGTTCCAAGCTTTGCATGTTGAGTCTCGCGTTACCTTCTAACTTTAAGTGTTGAAGAGCAACTCATAGCAAACTATAAAGACTTCTCACAACACGAAAATGGAAAGATTGCCAGTGGGTGCATGAACCCCCCGTACTGGATTCAAGTCCCAGACCCAGTTCACCCAGGGATAACAGTAACATGAACATGCGCTCGGTCCTTCCAGAGGGGAACGGTAGCTCTCTGGAGAGCATCAATGTCCAACATGTGGCACGACTGGACATCAAGGTGCGTTACGTGATAGTCTTCAATAGAGAAATATTAGCACATTTGTGCATGCAGTCCCCTTCTTAGTACACAATACTGAGAGAGTGGTAGATAACTGGAACAACCGCCCAGGAGACGTGGGAGAGGGTAATACAGCGAGGGTATTATACATGCATGGGATAGACATACGGCTCCTGAAGACGAGACCAACGACTGATTAAGGGTTGAGTCTTTAGAGCAGGAGAAACGGGCGACTAGACGGGGGCCGAATGTGCCGGCAGATTTTATGTTTCTGTTGGCTGTTTCTACGTATTGTTTGAAATATCTGTAGGAATCTAGAAATCAAATGAAAGAATCGCGTGTCCCTTCATGTCTCTAGTATTAAACCCCCACGTGGTGGCCCTCCAGCAGACAGAGAATGGACCATAGGTCTACCTGCCCCGCATGCTCCGAGGCGAGCGCCGTAAACCTTAATAGCGCCTTAGATCTCATTGTTGTTACAATGTATCCAGAGACAGATCAGATCTCAAAGGATCCAAGCTGTTAATCACTAATTATATGTTTGCTGGCAAGATTATATCCGCGACTTTCACATGGAGGCAGATGGGGGACTACGTTCCTTTATAATATGGAAGGAAATACTCTCAGACCGGGTAACCGAGAGGTTTTTCAGCAATTATGACCCCAGGTGCTCAGAGCGGTCACAGTTTACTAATTATTATAATTATAGGTGTAGCTGCGTCTCTCAGGCTACTTTAAATTGCAATACTTGGCAACCTTGGTTCTTTTACAAAAAAATCTACTTGTTTAAACTAAAAGACTGCCGATTGACACCAGTAAATAATTAAGTATTTTAATTAATAGATTTGGTTCGTCAATATTTAAAAATAATAAAGTTCCATGAAAAGTCGATGTTTGCTGTCGGTTGCTAAAATACTTTACAATTTTTTATCAACATGACCCATTACGCATTGATAAATAATAACATAAGTTCCAGAGATTTAGTGTAATATATATATAGCATTTTTTTTGCAATAAATAGAATATTTTTTTTCACTCTCCAAAAATAGGTAAAAAATTTATAGAGAAGTTTTTTTATTTTTTTTCTGATAAGAAAAATAAGTATAATTTTTCATGATTTTTAAAAATAAGAGGGTAGTTTTGTAAGTTGAGGAATTTGAGTGGTGCTAATAAAAATCAAAGAATAATAATATATTATATATATATTATATATTATATATATATCGAAAAAAAATATTAGTATATAAAATCATATGATAAAAATAATACATTTTTTTAAATTTTATTCCATTCTGTGGTCTTCGTGAATTTGCTGCTTCTTGCTGCATTTCTAGAAAGACGATCAGATTAGGAGTATCTGTGTGAGCCCGGATCGGGCGCCTTTGATTTTTAAGTGGTAGCACAAGCTTCGAGCGTTGGATTAAGTCCATTACAAATTTGTCTAAGATCCAAAGATTACTCGGGAAAAAATGCCTCCTTTGGAAGTCGGGAGTTTTGTCGGGGATTATAGTCGGCTTCTCTGATTTCCCATTTATCCTTGAGGGACGAAAGCCGACGGAGAGCAGAGAAAAAGAAAAAAAATCACAGAAACAATGGAAAGAAAAAGTGAAGCAAAAAAAATCTCTAAATTTGGGACTGAGCCGACTGATTTTAAAATTTGGCTTGAATTTTAGCAATATGTGTACTGTGATATAAATAATAGCAATTTTTTTTAAATTTTGGGTTAATATTGTGTTAATATTTTTTTAATGTTTCTCTACTTTTAGGAATTTGGGACGTCAGACCTAAAATTCCAACCAACTTTAATTTCTCAGCTGGAAAGGAGGATACAAAAAGCCAAGTGCGGTAAGACCCAGGGTACTTATTACACGCAGCTTGTCTCCGTAAGGGGTGGGGCATAAGTAGAAGGGGATGGGCTAAGGCAGAAATGGGCTGGGTATAATGAGAAATGGGTGGAGCTACCACATAGTTGGACCCATTGGTCTGTAATGGAATTTATTCAGAAAGACCAATTTTGATGAAAAATGTTAAAAGTGGAGAAATCAGGGGGGCGGTAATATTATTTGTTGCTATGGTGATTGCTCCATGTTCATAAATACATAAACCTATTACGAGATGTAGAACAATACAGATATAACCCCAATGCATGAACTTAGATTATTTAATAGAAACATTGTTTTTTAAATGTTACAAATAGAATTATTAATACTTTGTGGTCATTTATAAACTCTTCTAATAAAAAACATTAGTGACTTTTACTTTCTTTCTCTAGAAAAAATTTTTCTTTTTTTACATTTTAAATTAATGATTTTTTATGTAAAAATATAAAATAAAAAAATCCATGCAGAAACATTACAGCTCAGAGATATTCAGGTTCAGAAATGCAACCTATGTGAGTTCTTCACCTAACATTATTATTATTGTTATTATTATTATATTATTTATTATTATGCGCTCATTATCTGATGTATAACATATGCATATAAAATGTGTTTAGATTGTAAGCTCACAAGGACAGGGCCCTCTTCTTCTTTATATTGTTGTTCGTTTTCCGTCCCGTTATGGAACCTTATGAGGATCTATAAATAAAATGTGATGTCATTCTGGGATAATTTCCATCAAAATTTAATTACAAATTTAATTAATAGATGATCTAACCTCTCAATGATCTATAAAACCGGTGACTCTGAAATTAAAACTCCATTAATTTGGGTTTAAATTGGTTTAATGAAATCTTTTTCATGGATGACACGATAGTTCAAACGCTTCTGAAAAACCGCCAGCCCCGTCCTGTCCTCGTTGGCTAAAAATATTTGCCATCAAACTAGGAGGTCGGGGGGACTGCGAGCGCACCTGCCGAGCCAGGTGCGGCAATGAGGTGACCCACCTTTCGAGGAATTTTCCCGCGGACCCTAAGAAAAGGAAACATAATCTCACCAAGACATTTTGACGTGAAGAACAATACATTTTCTCTTGGTTCTCTTGGGCAAAATTCTAAATGTTGGAGCGGTCACCATGGAAACCATTGGGACTTTGCTTCGTGGAACCTAGGATACAATGTATCACTTAACAAATTTTTTTATGTAAAAAAAAATATATTAATCCAATATATTGGTGATTCCACAATGTATGTCTGAAAATATGCTTCAAATAACAAAGTAAATTTACCCAAAAGGTCAAATTATTGGAAACAATGCATCTGTGTCAGTAACTGTATCCTTGCATTGCATATAAAGAAAATGTTATGAAGATTTGTGGTGAGCTTTGTGCTCAATGTCAGTCTGCAGCTGTAAAGGCCAAAATACATAGAGAGCAAAATACTTAATTCTTATAATAATAAACAATATCACTTAATTCATACCATTGGTCAGATCCTGAAAGCTATTCATATGACGATTACCAACGAGAACTCCTGTCTGCCTTCTTTTTAGACGGCTTTCCTTGCTTCAACGGAGGTGATTGTGTCCAAAGGAGGCTTTGTGACTGCAGTCGGTATAATGCATCTGGATCACAATGTCAGATAGGTACATATATAAAAAAATGACCCATGTGAGAAAACCTTAATTGCTTTACTTTCTTATATAACATTGATATATTTGTCCTTTTTTTTTTTAGTATACAACACCGGCGCTGAGAGAGACAGTATATGTCGGACGTGGGCACAATATCATTTTGAAACGTTTGATGGAGCTTATTTTTTTTACCCCGGAAGGTTCACTTATGACTTGTTACGGCAAAATGAACCAGACGAGCAAAGCTTTTCAATACAGGTGAGATAACAGATGACGTCAGCCTAAATCACCCTAAATCGGGGTAAAAAACCCTGAAAATCTGCTCATTCGTTCAGCGACCCTAGGACTGTTCCTCAAATATATCTCTATGTGTCTGTGAACATTTTAATGTTTAATGTTTTATGGTTTAACATATATATTATATATATATATATATACATATATAAAAGCCTTCTTTTTTCCCTTATATTTAGGTGCACAATGACCCCGCTTGCCACTCCTTCCCTTATTCATGTAGACGCTCGGTCAGTTTGTATTTTGTTGGCGATGGAGAGATAAAGCTTCAAAATCAGAAGGTTCTGCACAACAATGTCAGGTAATAGCGGTTTATAGATCAATATCCAAATCTATTCTTCGAGGTTCCAGACCAATCTTGGGTTTCCATACCGCTCGGGTAATTCTTTTACTAGCATGAAAAATACACTGAAAGCCTCCAAAATAATCTGATTTACGAAGGAACACGCCATCAGCCTGAGCAATGGCGATCCAACGTGGTTCAAAAAGTTGCGCAATAGTTTATCTTTGGAGCTTAGTGAATAAACCCTCCTTAGCCTCTTTATAAAATAACCAATACTAGAAACGTGCTTATGATATGGTTTTTTTCTTGGCCAAGTTGACCCTATTTAGTATATGCTGATTTAATGGGAAAAAGGTGTCGTTCCCGGTGAATTTATGGGGCTAATATTTCAATACGACACTATTTAATGGCACTGATGCCCCGGTGCTTTAGCTTGTCCTATTGATTTTTATACATTTCTGTTTAGGATACAATTGCCGTATACAGTCGGGAGTTTGCAAATACAGAAAATCTCCGGATATGTGATCATTAGACTGCAGTATGTGTTTAACCTGGCATGGGACGGAAATTCTTCGGTTTATATTAAAATGAGCCCAGACTATGTCGGAAAAACCCAAGGACTCTGCGGCAACAACAACGGGATCCTACAGGATGATCTTGTGACCAGTTATGGTGAGTTTCCATCACAATTGAACCAAACTAGAAATTATTTTTCTCTATTTTTTTTTCATAGAGCGTAACCAATCCTCTTGTCCATTTAAAAAAATGAAAATAATAAAAACCATTTGTTTTTTTTTCTAGGAAAGCCAACAGAAAATATTGAAGAGTTTGTAAATAGCTGGAGGGAGAGTATCCCCCATGAAGAGTCAACAGAGAAGGTCATCTCATCCTACGAGCCGCCATGTTTGAAGCAGAGCCAACATGTAAAATCGGTATGAGACCATCGTGATATTTCTCATTAATGCGGAATGATGTCATCGATTATATTTGGAGAGAGACCCATTTCCCAATGAGCTATGTAGACGTGGCCTCTGGGTTCTGGGGTCACATGGCTACCCGATGAAGGATAAAATGGTATTGCATCGAGACACTTCTAGTGGCATATTCTGGGGTGGTAGATCTAAGGGGGTCTCTTGGGGCAATCTCTGATATCCCTTGTAATTGGTCCATTTACACCAGTGCTCAGCTGGCACACAGTCCGGAGTATTACTTCCTCGTCAAGCGACCGCCATAGGCGTAGCGTTGGGTTATGACATGACGCCCTCGCGCTCTGAACGAAGAGGGTGCAGCAAAGAAGCTAAGTGTTACTCTTGTCACATCTTTGTATGAAACTGGCTACCCATGTATTATCTCTTTGATGTTTTTTTTCTCCAGATGGCCTATTCTTTGTGTAGTTTGCTGTTCAATTCGCCATTTCGAAGCTGTCACGAGTCCGTGAGTCCCCTGCCTTTCGCGGCCAGCTGCGCGAGTGATTTGTGCATGTAAGTACTGCGGAGCAAGGAAACGGGCCGTGCCAACTTAGCACGGTGAAGTCAAATATTTTAGGCAAGTGTAAAGCAAAAAAAATGGTAAAAGGCTCAGCCCAGGTTGTCCTCTCCGTTTTGATGTAAAGACAATAAGACATCTAGTAGATGGGGCTCCACCTTATTGGGTTTCATTGGGTGCAGGTCTGACGGTTCTTCACTAAGTGTTACCTTTTGGAACCAATCAGATAAGTTAATGGTTGTGTTTTTAAGGTCCGAGGCGGACGTGGCGACCTGGTGCAGAGCTGTGACGGAATATGCCAGAGCGTGCGCCCACGCCGGGCACCCCCTGCTGGACTGGAGGGCAATACATAAGCAGTGTGGTACGTGGCATTCGCGATACAAAAACATGTTCCGGCTTATGTTTGTAAAAAAATAAATTCTTTAATGTTTAAGTAAATATGTGGAATCAAATCTTTCAGGCAGGTGTTTTATTTTGGTTCTGACCAAGGGGTGTAATGCAGACCCCTACACACACCAGAAAGTCTCAAACTTGTCTAAAACGGAATGTCTCTCGGCGGCTCCAAGCCTAATTAGTTTGACGGTTCCTACACAATAGCTGCCTTGGATGTCACGCGATATAATAGACTTTAAAGAGTGCAGGAGAACGTTCCTCAGGATGCCATTTTTCTCACCTGCGTGTCATGAAACGAATCTGTGAAATATCGGCCGAACAGGGAACAGTCAGGGTTTCCCTCGGAGTTCTAAGCGCCTGCGTTTCGCTCTTTACAGAAGTCGCGTGCGGAAGCGATTTGGTTTACAGCGAGTGCATCAACTGCTGTCCCAGCAACTGTCAGCAGACCAAGCCGTGCATCGACAGCCAAATGGCCTGTGTGGATGGATGCTACTGTCCAGAAGGTATGAACGTTTATTTCTGAGCCTTTTATGTCAATCGTGATGGGTTACCCATGGTTACGGCGATCTACTCCTGTCCCCTTTGGGGAGAGGATTCCTCCATGTTGGGCTTGTAAAATTTACCCGTCCAAACCTCTTTGTGGTGAGCCATTGGTGTTGAACACCCTTCAGAAAAATGCCCCAAATTGCCCCGTCTAGTTTGCCCGTTTCTCTTTCTGCAAAGACTCAAACTTTAATCAGTCCTTGGTCTCCACTTAGATTCAGGATATATATACCTGGGAACTCCGCGGTTTTCACTTGGAGTCTCCGGGTAAATCGGAGCTTCTCTGGGTCTCCGGGTCACTGTGGAAAATCTCTGGGTGGCGGGAGTGGTGTTGAGACACGCCCACTCCCCGCCCACTCCCCGCCCACTTCCCCTCCTACCACTTGGGGCTATCGACCCTGTCCACTGATGTCAGCGGGACTTCCCATTGACATCAGCGGACTCATCCATCTGCATCCCGAAGAGGGAGGGCTCCGGGTAGCGGGAGCTTGGATGTTCCCAGGTAGCTCAGGTATCTCAAGCACGTTCAAATTTTATCACTAGATTAAGAAAAAACAGGAATTATCTACCCGCCGTCTCTATTTAATATTTTACAGGTTTAATTTTTGAAAATGATGCGTGCGTCAAACCTCAGGAGTGTCCCTGCGAGTTTCACGGAGCCGCGTATCAGGCCGGGTCTGTGGTACAGGATCAGTGCAACAACTGGTGAGATAATTGGATGAAAAATGGTGAAATACCGCGCCGCGACTTTTACGTATTTACAAATTCACCTTTATTTTGCTTTTGTATGTAAAGCACCATTTAAAACAAAACTCGAATTTTACTTTATATGGTGCAAATCATGGGGGTTTGTAACAAAACTGGGAAAAATAATCACATAAATAAAAATTTTTTTCCAGTTTTTCAAGAATAATAATGAACAGAAAAAAAGAAATAAAAATGAGACACAATTATTAAAAAACAATAAATTAGTTCCCCTCCAGCTTGGCAACTATTCCCATGATGCTTTGCTACCCATAGTAATTTTAGAGGAATCGTATCTTAGGGATTTATTCACTAAATTATGCACTTTCCATCCCTAGCACATGCACTGGAGGAAAATGGAATTGCACTGAGATCGTCTGCCCGGGTGAGTTATAAAAGGACTCGTAATCAGTGGTCGGTCTCGTCTTAGATTCAGGAGCCGTATGTCTATCCCATGCATGTTTAATACCCTCACTGTATTACCCACTACCACCTCTGCTGGGAGGCTGTTCCACTTGTATTCCTCCCACAACATGTAATTGTTAGTCAATGTACTAACGTGATTATCTTATAATAAAGTACACCTCTGTTTTGTAGCTGAATGCTCCGTCACAGGAGATCTTCACATCAGAACATTTGACGGACGCAAATACTCCTTCCAAGCTCCGTGCCAATATATTTTAGCTAAAAGTATTTCATCGGGAGTATTTACCGTTACCCTCCAGAACAGCCCGTGTGGACCGGTAAGACTTCATTGTAACGTATATATATATATATATATATTATATTAATATTGCGTAATGTTACGATAAAATGTATTTTTACCCAATGGTTCAGGTTGTAAAAAAATCAATAAATATAATGATGTAATGTTTCCACAAAATAAAAAAAAGGAACAGAAAAAAATGTTTTGGCTAAAAATATAGATTTGATAAATTTGGCAATAAAGTTAAGAGTCCAGAAAATGTGGTGATAGGTGGTTAAGATGTTATCGGTGGTAATGTTATTACTTTAATTCGTTTTTATCTCTGAAATTTAAGTTTTTTAGGAAGGTTCTTTATATAATTCGGTGAACGGTAATTTTTCACTTGGCCGGTTTTTGTGGTCAATACTGGCTTCTCGTCGATCCTTTCGACACCTTCTTCTTTTGTCACTCAAGATTATTAACCCCTTAATGACAAAGCCTGTACATGTATGGGTTCAAAATGCATTGTTTTCAATGGGTTTAGGGGCCGCCCGTTGTCCTTAAGGGGTTAATAACCAGTAAGAACTTCTATTGCCTAATTTCCAGTCCTTATCTTTTCTTTACCTCCTAACAATATGCATTTAAGGCCTTCACCATCTCATTCTTGACCGGCACGGCGTTGAAGGATTGTGTCGAGTTCAGTCTTTACTCGATTTATCGTATGGTTCTTCAGAAGGGGTTTTTTTTCTCAGACCATGAAAGTCTTCGTCGGGCATCCGAGTTCTTGGCTCGGAACGTTGAGCGCGGCCACAATTGCACCAGAATGAAAACATCAAATAACCCCAGGAACCTGAAAGCTGTTTTAGGTCCCATCACAAAGCTTCTAGTGATCCCTTTCTGGACGCGGTGACACAAAATGTCATCGGGCTATAAGTGGCTTCGGAATTATGTGAAATTTTGCCGAAACGCTTTCTGGAAAGTGAATCGGAGGAGCGATCAGTCCAGCTTAACCTTATCGGGGTTTCATGTGTCCTCATCAGTGTCTTTTGTAGTTTTCCCCGAGATGAGAAGAGTTTTGAAGATAGGAATGTTTTTTTTTGTCAAACGCTCAGTACGAAAGACAGCGGCTCATGTGAAAACACCTGCTTAGAATGGCCCGAGGCGGATGTATGAAAGCATCGATTCATGAGAACAGAGAATTATTGTCATCTAGAATTTCTTCTTGTCACAAGCAATTGATGATAAAAGTGTTGTGTCTGTCCTTACACCATAGGATAAAGTAAATAACGGGTAGAAACCTTGTTTACTGATTATTTGTAACTATGACAAGTGACGGCGGGAAGTTCTGGAACGCTGAGGACTTTTCAACACCTTCTGGGTGTATTGCGGTTGAACAATCCAAGGTTCTCATGGATGGGCGAGTCAAACAATGAGTTAGACTTCCCAGCATGTCAGAATGTGGCTTGAAACCGAGATCAGATTATGGGTTTCTTATCCTTGATTATTAAGAAACTGATGACTAGCCAATAAAATCATTATTCATTATTGGCCGCCATTTTGAAATTGATTAAAAGCCACTAAAATCATTATTGGCCGCCATTTTGAAATTGAAATCATGGATTGCCAGACAAATAGTAATTTAAAATTTTAATAATCCACTGTTACGTCCATTCCGAATTTTAAATATTGACAAATAATAAGCATTTTTTTAAAAAAAATGCAATTACTTTAGTAATCCAAGAATGCCCTCCCAAAAGAGTTAAGCAAATCACTTTAAAACTTGTTTCAAAAAAAAGCTTACAATAATCTAAAAGTATATTTTATTTTAGAGTGAATAACTATAATAAATAACATCCAAATATGTGAAACAAAATAAAAAAAACATTACATTGATTGCAAGGGCAGCCTTAATGTTTGAAGATCTTTAAAAATCTCTTTTGTTTTTAATCAAAACAAAGTTTTTTTATTTAAAATAAAGCATACAAAGAAAAAGTCCAAAAACATCTTAAATGTCCTTTCTGTGTTCATTAGTTAGTATTTTTTTAGGTTATCATTAACCCTTTATAGGAGCCGGAATGTACAATAGGAATTACGTTTAACGTATAATAATAATATTAATTAAAACTATTTTAATAGTAAAATAAAATGAATAAAACAAAGAAAATGTTTGAAAACAATTTTATCTGCTTAAAAGTCAAGGATGTCCTCATTGAAACGGAATCTCTTACCCTTGGAGTGTTTGGAAATAAATGTCCCTCGGGAAGGATTAGAATTCACTCGTAAACTGATAGAATGCCCAGAGTGCTAGAAAAAAGGAAAAAAAAAATTCTCCCCATAGAAATACACCTGGAATAAAAATACTACAAAATATTAC
>VKOC01024559.1:0-32434 GCA_009364415.1 Spea multiplicata | reverse complement strand
GTGCTTCCAGCCGGGGAAGCGGGTTGCCGTCTCCTTCCCCTGCAGCCGGAAGGAGGTGGAGTTGGCAGCGGGGGTTTGTATGCGTCCGTCCCGCATACATTCCCCGGCTGTCAGAGATCAGCACCGGTGCGGGGAACTCTGATCTCTGACAGTCGGGGAATGTCTACGCGACGGACGCAGACAACCCCCGCTGCTAGCCACACCTCCTTCCGGCTGCAGCGGACGTTGTCTACGCGCATCGCGTAGACGTCAACCCGCTACCCGGCAGGAAGCACCGGTAAGTGTGTGTGGCGGGGGGGTTTAAATGGGGGGGAGACAGGAGGATCCAGGTCCCCTGCAGCGGTGCGGGGGATCTGGATCTTAGTCTCCTAATCAGACCTCTATTTGAGGTCTGATTAGAAGACGACCCCGATTACAAGACGAGGGGTATTTTTCAGAGCATTTGCTCTGAAAAAAAACTCGTCTTATAATCGGGCAAATACGGTATATAGACCAGTCTAGGGTTAACTCCTTCACTGCTGGAAAAACTGAGGGACTCTAATATATAGTGCAGCCACTCACCAGGTCCCTGTCATAGAAACATAGAAAGTGACAGCAGATAAGAACCATTAGGCCCATCTGCCCATCCTCTGAGTCCTTTCCTTAGAACTTGGCCTTATCCTATATCTAGCTTGGCTTTATGCCTATTCAATGCTGGCTTAAATGTCTTTACTAAGATCTACCACTTCTACTGGAAGGCTATTCCATGCATCCACTACCCTTTCCGTAAAGTAATATTTCCTGATGTTACCTTTAAACCTTTGCTCCTCTAGCTTATGACTCTTGTTGTGGAAGTATTTCTCATTTAAAATAAACTCTCTTCCTTTATCGTGTTGATTCCCTTTAAGTGTTTAAATGATTCTATCATATCCCCCTTGTCACGTCTTTCTTCCAGGCTATATATGTTAAGATCCTTTAACCCTCCTTGTAAATGTTATCCTGTAATCCATTAACCATTTATTAGCCCTTCTCTGAACTTTCTCCAACATATCTATATCCTATATCCTCCAAGTGAGGTCTCACCAGTGATCTGTACAACGGCATGAGCACGCCTCACTTTCTACTGGTAATATCTCTCGCTCTACTGCTCTACTGCATTGTCTACCTACCTTTAAGTCCTCAGAAATAATTACCCCTAAATCCCTTTCCTCGCACGTTGAGGTTAGGACAGTATCAAATATTCTATACTCTGTCCTTGGGTTTTTATGCCCTAGATGCATTACTTTGCATTTATCCATATTAAATCCCAGTTGACACTGACCATTTTTCCAGTTTACCTAAATCATTTGCCATTTGGCTTGTCCCTCCAGGAAAATCAACCCTTTCAAATCAAAAGACATACCTTTCCATCAAGCCTTTCTGCAATATCACTAATAAACAGAGCCGCCTTAAGTGTTCTGGTGCCCTGTGCGAACATCTTCTCTGGCGCCCCCCTCATCCCCCCAAAAAAAGAAAAAAAATATCCCCCTCTGCCCCTTCTCACTATCTACCACCTCTGCCCTTCTCACCTGGCTTCCCCCCTCTGGCCCTATTACTGCCTTCCCCCCTGCCCTTAGCTAGAGATCTAGAAAGCTCTGGCCAAAGATGACAAGAGCAGCTATCTTTAGCACACGCAATCTAGCACCAAAACACTTCGCTAATGTATCTCCATTCACCATATCTTACGATCTTTAAGTGAGGCTGCAATGTTTATATTTATATATATCAATTCATGTATGTTATTTTGGAGGTGTGATTTGCCTTAAAAATTGTATGTGCAACAAGTACAGCTAGCTGTAGTCAAAGCACACTCCTAAGACTTAAAAGATAATAAACAGGAGTTGGTCCTCAACTATGGGATATCATTACATTATTAAATAAATGATTTTAATACTGATTCTCCTTTTGTTATTAATGTAGTAGACTAAGCATGTGTACGTCTTCTTTCACCATACAAGTTATTCATCCATTGGCAAATATGTGGAAAATGATCTTTAGAGAATATGCTACCTTTTGTTCCTTAACCAGCATTTTGATGTTGGTCATGCACTGCTGAATGTAGTTGGCGGTAGTCTCATTCTATGTTTCCACTATAAATTCATGCTACATTCCTATTACCCGCTCTTATCTTTGTTAAGTAAACCTACTTCAACCCCTTATCTCACTCCCTCCCTTTCATAACTACCCCTTCCACTAACCTTACAATTTCTGACTTTGCCACATGCTTCAATCTGGCCTGTCCCCTTCTTGCCCTCCCTGTGACTCAGTACCCATACCCTGAACTCTTTTTCGTCTTGTCACTGAAGATTAAGTTTCTCGCTCTTCTTCTTTTCTTTTGTCCAACCACATGTCCCTTTGATCCAATCCCTCCTCATCTTACCAGTCTCATCTACTTTTGTCCCTACACCAGCTCATATGTTCAACTCTCTCTCCCTCTCTACTGGGTCTGTACCATCTTCCTTCAAAGATCCTACCATAACTATTATTTTGAGAAAGCCCTCCCTGAACCTGTCCTATATCTCTACTCCATGTCTCCTCCAAGCTTACTGGAATAATTGTTTACACTCAACTAAGTTTCATGACTCCAACTCCTTGCTTAACCCTCTTCAATCTGTATTCAATTCTCAACATTCTACTGAGACAGCCCTTACTAAAGTTATTAATGACCTACTCACTGCTAAATCCAAGGGCCACTACTCTATGCTAATCCTGCTGAACTTTTCTTCTGATTTGGACCATCCTCAAACTCTTTGCAATGTTGGTCTCCATGACACTGCTCTCTCCTGGTTCACAGGTACCTCCTGGTACCTTTAGTGTATCCCTCCCCTTTCTCTCTCAGTTGTAGCCCAAGGCTCAGTTGCAAGACCCCTTCTGTTCTCACTTTACACTACCTCCCTTGGCAAACCTATCCTCTCCTGATATTTCTCCCTCTTAGATTGTGTAACTACTAAAGCTCAATATCTCCAAAACCGAACTTCTCATCGTCTCTCCTTCCCATGCTAACCTCTTAATGTCAATCGTGCAATCATCTACCCGTTCCCTCACGCAGGCTATCTTGTTGTCACCCTTGACTCTTATTCACCCCCCAAATCCAATGTCTCAAAAATTTGCTCTCTCCATCTTAAAAACATTAGCCCACATTTGTCCCTTCCTCACACAAGGACACTAAGGCATTAAGGTCCATGCCCTCATTATCTCCCGCCTTGACTATTGTAACCATGTTTTAGCTGGTCTCCCTCACATCTGTCTTGCCCCTCTAAATGTAAGCTCATTTGAGCAGGGCCCTCCTCACCTATTGTTTCTGTCTAATTTTATGTCTAATGTTATGTTATATACTACTTGTCATGTCCTGTTTACCCCTTGTACAGTGCTGATGAATATAATAGCACTATATAAAACAATACATAGCAATAATAACCGTTCCTAATTTTAATTGAAATGGCACCACATTTTTTTCTGCACCCAAAGGCATTTACTCCCCCATTTAATGCTGCATCCGTCTTCTTTTAGAGTCTATCATCTAGCCTGCTATAGGACCAAATTATTGGTTAGGGTGAATGTTTAAACCGTTGAATGCAAAAGGGGTGAAAAGTGCCTTCAAGAATAACTGATACAACACAGCTAATAGCAATGAATAGTTAAGACAATACAGGTGTTTTCCTCCCTTCCTACAATCTCTAAAACCACAAGATCTAGCAAACATTTACAACAAATATATGGAATTAGCCCCAGACACTGGTGGGGAAAACAACACAATTTCATGAGCTGTATAAGGTTACGTACGCTCTGTAATTTGAAACAATGTGAAGATGATACACTGCCTGTTTATGGCTTGGCTCTGCACTCTGTGGATGTGTGAAAAGAATCCCATGTTACTGTGTTATGAGCTGCAAGTGTTCTTTGCTTCTGTTAAGCGGAGTTCATTATCAGAACTACAGGCTGAACGTAGCAGATGTCTTCAGCAGAAGTCTCAAGGGAGATGAGACTATTTAGAGGTCACCTTTAAAGAGTCTATGACTTGATGTCAGCTTTAGAGCTGCTGGAAATATGGCCAATAATTATTTGTGGCACTCAAATTTAACCTGTAGTCACATTGACTTCTTCAGTGCCAAAGTATAGGTAGATACTCATAGGGTTAGTTTATTAATGAGTTCCGGCAGGTGGTACACAATTCATGAAGGAAAGCTGAATTTAAACAAATAACTCACACTAAAATACATATTAAAACAATTTAAGAAGATAATTGTTTATTTCAATGGAGGAAAATGTTATAACAGGGAGACATAACCTAAAACTAGAAGGTCAGAAGTATAGCTATAATGTACAGAATTTTTACTTTAATCAGAGAGTGGTATATAAAACTATCAGAATTGGTAGAGGCTAATAACGGCTAATGGGGAATTTAAACATGAATGGTATAGGTATAAAACTACAAAGAATCTATTCTTTACAGACTAGGGCAGACTAGATTGGCTGAATGGTTCTTATGTGCCATTAAATTCTATGTTTCTATGTTTTGTTTTTGGAATTAAAGCAACCGTTGTTATTGAATATAGTAAGAGTGTGAGATTAAATATTAAGAAAAGTCTCTGTGGAAGAAAAATTATTGGTTTGTTTCTGTGCATGTTGAGGGGCTGCTATGTGCCTCCTCTATTAAACTGGACAAGACAAAAAGACTACAATACATTTTCTTTACAGCAACAATTTTAAGAGCTCAACATTTGTTCAAATAAGCCTATTAACCGTTCTCAATAAGTTGTCTTGCCATAATCTGCAGTAGACCCCAGCAGCAGGAGGTGTTAATCAACAGTATGTTCCCCCACAGCCTTTACTCCTGTGAGGCAACATTCCAATCTGCAGTTGACAATAACATATTAACCTATTGGGACATATAACTTTTGACACACATGGCTGTGTATTTCTTTTTGTAAGCAAATGTGCAAATAAAATTGCTCTATGAGACCCATGCAGAAGCTGCTAATATAAAAACAAACCAAAAGGTCATATTATGCAGACATCCTCATAAAGCTTCCGTTGAAATAGTGGCCACGTTCAAAATATTGTTTTCATACAAATACATTAAATACTACTTTGGTACAATTACTTTTCCTGATATCAATGCCACTTGTCATTCACGGTGTACTTTGATCATAAGTATGATAACAAACAATAAAATATTTGTGTGTGTTGAGGTATGGCCATATTTTCATTGTTGCAAGTGCCTATGAAGTCAATGCATGACAATGGGTTTTCAACTTCAACTACAGTGGTCTGTCGTGGTTGTATGTGGCACTAACCTGTGAGAGAGGGCATTCTTTAGCAAGGGTACTCTGATTCATTTCCTTAAGAAGCATCCGTAATGCATTCCGGACTGTGGCATGATTCCATTGCTCTGCTGGCAGATCCTCAAGCTTCGAACAACTGTAGACAAGGACCATGTTACTTAGAGCACTGCCACAAGTCAATATGTTTCCCTATTAACTTACATACCTCACAACATTTTAAATGTTTTGGGCATTGTGCGTGAGGACAGAGTTTTATCAATAGTTTTTATGCAACTTAGTTATCTATTAGTAGTTATTTAAGTCATGTACAAGACCCCTTTTTTGGAGAATTTAATTTATAACTACATTTTCAAAGCTTCTTCTACATCCACTATAGTGCCTTGTAAATCTCAAAAGTTTGAACTCCAACAAAATAGGTACATCAGGTGTATAAGCCGAAATCTGAATCTCAAGAGAGTTTGTCACACCTAAAAAAGGGAGACTTGGGAAGGGTATCCTATTATTATTATTATTAGAATATGTTTAACTGTTGGTGCGTTTTTTATTTCTTGAACAATTTTTATTCATCATCACATATAGCTTTGCAAAGTAGGTCAGTAAGATGTTTTAGATATTCATACAATGTGTTAATATATATACAAAGTATTAATACAACAATGTCAATGTGTGGATTTAAGTTAAACGCATCCAATAATACATTTAGTCATTTATTTATTGTAATTAAACCTGTTGTATTTTTCTATAACAGTACATTCGAAAGGGTGTCTGGATCAATTAAGAAATTGGCCCACCTCTGTAACTGTATTTTTAGGGTTACCACATGGTAGACATCTTGTAACATATCAGCGACAGTAACATCTGGAGCATCTGTCACATAACTGAGGGGAAGTGGGTTCCAGCGACCAATCTTAATGATTCCTGTAGGAGGAAATTATCAGAGAATAGTAAATAGTAAAGACACAGTAAATTAAGAAATTCTCAAACAAGGTTTATAAATCGGGTACATGCAGTCAGATGAAAGCAGATGCCTACTGTATAAGCAGGTACACCTTTTCAATTGCTGGTAACAAAAGGTAATACAACACAGCAACCTGCTCTGTAAATTCAAGTTTTATTTGTGTCCCCTTTAATGTTTAAGGTTCATTGTCCTTCTTAACTTGTATATATTAGAAAACTGGACATTTCTAAATAATGTATAACAGAAAAGCCAAAATGAAGCCTTTGATGTCTGGTATTCCTGGTTGGTATCACTGCATCAAATACTAACTAAATCATAGATTGTCTATACTATAACTACAGTGGGGGTGTTGGCTTGAATTTCTAAGTTTAAACAAGTTACTACAGACTGAAAAATAGCAGAATATGTGCTGTTTGGTTAAGTGTCTCCATTTATTAAATACAGCTTTCAAAAAAAGCATACTTGTGGTCAGCTTTGCAGTCTATTATTACTACTGAAGTCTGGTACAATTACTGTGGCTTATTAATTATTAAGCCTATATTACAAATTTCAGAAAGACCTCACACTAAAGTGGCACCGTTTAAATGGAACTTGAAGACCTGAGGCTTATACGGGAATCTCTTTAATTAAAGGCCCCAGTGATATTTACAGGATAGTTTAAAGAAAGATACAAAAGAGAAGAAAAGCTCCAGATCTGATTCGTCTGAACATAGAAAGTCTCTATAATTTTGGTCAAAACCACACAAAAAAATATTTAAAGAACATATTATTCAATCTAAAAGTACTGCTTCTGAAACAAACAAAAGCAGTGTTCATTTTTTAAAGAGAAAGCTAGGACTGTATTTAACAGATTTCCCACAGGTTTATGCAACTGTGCAATTTTCTGCTAAAATTTATTAAAGTGGCATTAACATTCATCTGTATATATATATATATATATAAATATATATATATATGTAAATGGATGAAGCCGTATTAGCCCAGTAGACATAATATTTAAATATTATGTTAGTCCAATAAAAAAAAGGTATCACCGCATACTCTGCAATACTCTGTTTTTTGACATTGTGTATATATATATATCTATATATCTATATATATATAGATATATATATACAGTCTATGGATAGTTTTTCAGTGTGTCCTGATGAAATGAAGAAACATCAAGATTAGTCTGAATTACCCGGCCTAATTTTGTGTCATCAGCAAAAACTGTGACATGGCTCTCAATGCAGCTTCAGAGATCATTTATAAATAAATTAAAAAGAAGAGGACCGAGGACAGACCCCTGAGGGACTCCACTTAATACCTGCATACAGGCTGAGAAACATCCATTCACAACAACCCTCTGCATTCTATCTTTTAGCCAATTTCTCATCCACATACAGACATTTGCCCCTAAGCCTATTTCTGTTAATTTATAGAGTAGCCTTTTATGTGGAACCGTATCAAACGCCTTGGCAAAGTCCAGATAAATCACATCTACAGCCAACCCCAGGTCTATATTTTTACTAACTTCTTCATAGAATGCTAATAGGTTGGTTTGAAAAGACCGGTCTTTCACAAATCCATGTTGACTACTACTAATTTGATTATGGATCAAAATATGATCTTGAATGTATACCTTTAGCAACCCTTCAAATAATTTCCCCACTACCGATGTTAAGCTTACTGGCCTGTAATTGCCCGGTTGAGATTTTGATCCCTTTTTAAATATGGGCACAACATCTGCCTTGCGCCAATCTAATGGAACTATGCCCGACCTGAAAGAATCCCTAAAGATTAGTAATAATGGTTGGGCCAGAATCAGGCTTAGCTCCTTCAGTACCCTTGGGTGTATACCATCCGGTCCAGGGGCCTTGTCTACCTTAACAGTACTTAATTGCTTGAGCACTTTTTCTTGTGTCAGCCAATCCCATGTTTGCTGCAACGGTTCCTTAAAATTAGCCAGCAGGGGCTCCGTCATTGGTTCTTCCTTGGTATAAACAGAAGAAAAAAAAGCATTTAAGATGTCGGTTTTCTCTCTGTCCTCACTAACCAAATTTCCAGTTTCAGATAATAACGTACCAACATTCTCTACCTTTCACTTTTTTCTATTCACATACTTGAAAAAATTCTTGGGATTGGTTTTACTTTCCTTGGCAATACGTTTCTCATTTTCTAGTTTAGCCATTTTTGCAGGCTTTGTTGGCATCTTTGTATGCCATAAATGATACTACCAACCCCTCGCTTTTATAATGCTTAAATGCCAATTGTTTATTCCTTACTTCCTGTTTTACTTTCCAGGTAAGCCACATAGGTATATATTGGGATGTGTAACTTTGCAATATATGCTTAAAGGTATTCCATTTGTCCTCTGTGTTTAACCCAGAGAACAATCCATCCCAGTCTATAAATTCCATGGTGCACCGTAGCCTGTCAAAGTTTGCCCTTCTGAAATTTAGTGTTTTGGTAGAGCAGTTACCCATTTGCTTTTTGGAATTAATCTCAAATTAAACCATGTTATGGTCACTATTTCCCAAGTGTTCTCTTACTTTAATGTTTGAGATAAGTTCCTCAGTATTAGTTATTACCAGATCTAGACAGGCATCCATTCTGGTTGGGGTCTCTACTAATTGCGACATAAATTGGTCATTAAGCAGGTTCAGAAACTTGCTGCCTTTAGTAGTACAAGTTCCACTATTCCAATCTATATCTGGGTAATTAAAATCTCCCATGATCAAAACTTCATTTCTATTTGCAGCCTTTTCAATTTGAAATAGCAGCTGATCTTCCCCCTCATTGCTAATGTTGGGTGGCTTGTAGCATACACCCACAAGTAATGTGTGACTCTTTTTACTATTTAGGTTAATCTCTTCCCCTCAGCATCTCCACATTACTACTGTCATCATGCACATCTTCCTTAACCCCTTAAGGACAAGGGGCAGTCCATAAACCCATTGAAAACAATGCATTTTGAGTTTAGGGTTTGCATATAAACAAATCCCGCTTGTAGTTCTAGACTAGGAAATTCTAGGTTGCCTTTGGTATTGCGTTAATAGCCTACTCTGTAGTGTGCAAGTAAAACATGTTCTTGAAACATTAAAAATTGGGCATTATAGGGAGATTTATAATAAGGCAGTGACCTTGGAAAGCTTCTAGCCTGATACATATTTTCCAACTAAAGTTCTGTATTTTATAAATAATTAGCAATTTATGGTGTGTTCACAGACATGCAGAAGACCATTAGTTACTACCCTGGAATGTAAAACACAGTGCCAGGTCTAGCATAGTTTCTAAATTCTCCTAGAATTGTTAACAAAAAATTTCCTCTGCTCCCTAAATTAAAAATCCTCAGACAACGCAGGTCAAAGGGGTGACATGACAATATGTTGCTGACCACAATATTCCCTCCTAAATACAGAATAATATAAAACTTAAACCGATATGTTACTAAATGTCACAACTAAGTTATTAATGTAACAATCAATATCACCTATGGTAAAAGAAAAACTAGAAAAACATGTATAGTATTAGCTCAATATTTCTTTACATAAATTAAGCTTCTGACAGTTGTCCATTTCACCCTGTATATATAGTAGACGAGCCTGCAGTGTGGCGGGTGCACCACATCAAGAAGATCCTGAAACTAAGGCACACCAAGAGCTTATTCCAGCAAAAATTATTTGAAAAAGTTATTACAATACAAACTGAGTTCTTACTACAATTAACGAAGTAAAGGGAATGTATATGAGGCATATGGAAAATATCCCCCCAAAATTAATCTGCTTATGTAATGAACTTGACGTATTTTTTATTAAATATGATGTGTTCAACAATAAATTTTATTTGCACAAATATGTTGTATAATATTCCACTTGTTAAACAGGTACATGCAATGCAATATACTTAATGTTTATTTAAAGCTGTGCTGCTCCTAGCTATTAAAAAAAAACTTTATTTATTAATTGTATATGCTATTTTAATCCATTATTGTCCCCTTGTTCTATAAAAACTGCACCACATTTAGTTCCAAATAAATCTATATTAACAACAAGATATGAAGACTTCTGCAATCTCTCCATAGAACATTTTTCCCCTATGTAATTTATTAATTTATTAAGTTGCAACTCCTGGGCTATATATTTACTGCCAGTTACATGTATGTGTTGGCTGATATGCCAAACCAAATCAAAGAACAGTTGATGTGCGACAGTTTTGGCTCTTGCCGTATATAGCCAAACACACCCATGAGGGGGCACCAAAAAGGCTGTAGGCTCACACCTGCTGTGTAGAATAATGAATATGGTACTATGATCTATGAAGTCAGTAATATATACATTTTATATTAAAATGTAATTCCCACCAAATAATTACTAGTAACAGATTTAAAATGCAATTTAACAAATAAACTTCATAATATGTTTTCAGACAGCTGCATTTTGTATTTGTGTTTGTTCTAGCTCTTTTTCCAATCTACTAGACAAACACCCTGACTCCTTATCATACCTTGTAGTAAAAAAATGAAGTAGTATAATCACTGACACTCTGACTATCAAATGTCAATGGAGCAGGTCTTTTTTAGCACTGCCATAAAAAGTCAGCCCAGTGGTACAAGGTAAGGACGAGAAACAGCTTGGGTAACTAAAATTTGGAAAGAAATGGTTGTTCCTATAGATACATTGACTCTCTGGACAAGAAAAACAAGGTGAGGTACCTTACAGAGGTAGATGAACGGAAAGGGAACTCAGTTAGAAAACAGAAATAGTGAGACATGTAAAACATGTGCTTACAGAGTAATAAGTTCTACTTGACATATCCAAAGTAAAAACAGATATATCTATGGGACCCAATGTTATGCACCCAAGGTATTAAAGGAGCCAGGCAAGTAACTAGAAACCACAGGGCCCCAGGGCGAAGATTGCCCCAGGGCCTCTCAAATTCACCAAGCAACATGTCCCACAGTTCCACCTTTGCCCCCAAACACCTTATGAGTACCTCGTTTGTCTGCAAACAGCTTGTGAGTGCCACACTTACTCATACTCACTAACACACATGTACACAATCATTCTAACACACACTGCCTCTCACACTACTCATGCTTACACACACTCTAACTCACACTGGCCCAATGCAGGTTGGAAGGGCCCTTTCTGAGCAATTTTGAAACAGCAGATAAAGGTATTAGCAGCAGAAAGAGGGAGATGGTTATGACACTTTTCAGATCACTGGTCAGACTTCACCTAGTGTACGGCTCTGGGGACCTCATAATATTAACTTCAAATTTAACAGGCATCTTAGTTATTTCTTCAACTAGCTGATAATCAAGATCATCTACTTCTCCATGGATCTATATATCATGCCTGTGCAAACAGCCACTTTGTTTCCAAGTTCTATGTCTCTAGGTTCTCCTTTGTACCTTGTGTAAGATTAACCTTTAAAGTATTTCCTGCCCAGTATCTTTTCAGTTGGAAGTGCTTGGGGTTACAAAAAGTCATTTCCAGTGCAATGTGTGCAATATTCGGCAAGCTATCAATTAAATGTGCACCATAAGAGAAATACAGACAAAATATGTCTCTTAATACGCATTCAAGAAACAGGATACATTTTATGTTCTTTTCCCATTATCCTGAAGCAATGGATAAATCTATCTTAAATCCCCTCATGTGATGTATAATGTACAGTGACAGACCACAAAGCAGGGAAGCAAATTAAAATATTTCTGTTAAATTAGTTCTGCAAGAATATAAGTCATTTTGATGATAATGTCCTCATGCTCTGATATGAAGGAGCAGCACGTGGATAAAACCTATTTATAAAATAGCTTGGTTAAATGGGATTAGGATAAGCAGGGTGATATAATTGACTAATAAACATTTACAGGCCTGCATATCTAGCTACACAACTTTTCTAATCATCCTAGACAAATGAAGTCTTGACAGTACTCATTTCTTAGGAGTCTTGTAGTATTAAGGGTTCTTGACTTTAAACCTGAAGAACAGCGCCAAATTTAAAGGAGAAACACATCACATGGAGATGATAGCTTCTGTTTCCTCTGTAAATTCCTGTGCACACTGGTTTTGTTTATTTACAAGTGACATCTCTGAAGACACTGAAGATTTTTATTTGATTCTGAACATTTGTTTCAAGACAGAGGTGGACAACAATTCATAAACAATAAATACTAGATTACATTCTTTGCAATTGTATTCACTCTTGTAGGTTCACCACTGAAAACCCCAGAACTCAGGCATGGAAGTATTTCATCAGCTCTAAAGGCAATCATATTGGATGACCACCAATTTAACATAAATATTTTGCTGTCCTTGCAGCATTAACCTTAATTTTGCTTTGTCTTCTTGTTATAAGTTATCAAAAATTTGACAATAACACTATATTACCAAAAGTATGTGAACATCTGACCTTTACAACTATGTGAGCTTGTTGGGCATGAGTATGTCTGTGGCCCGTTCAGCCACAAGAGTGTTTAAAAGCTCATGTACTGATTTTGGACAAGAAGGTTTAGTTTGCAATTTAGCCACTCAAGTTCCTCCACACCAAATTCATGAAACCATGTCTTTATGGACCGTGTTTTGTGCACAGGGCCACAGTCTTGCTAAATAGTGCCTCCCCAAAACTGGTGCTACAAAGTTGGAAGCATATAGTTGCCTAAAATGTCTTTGTATGCTGTAGCATTAACGTTACCCAGGGCCGGCCCTACAATGGAGCCGACTGGGGCAATTGCCCCAGGCGGCACTTTAAAAGGGGCGGCACTTTGCCGCCCCAAGCGTTTTTTTTGTTGTTTGTTTTGAAGCGGAGAGAGAGAGGGGCGCCGAGTGGTTTTCTCTTACCGCTCGCGCCCCTCTCTCTCTCTCCTCTGCGGCGAGTCTCCCTGTTCAGTCTCGGTGCCGGCTTGTAATGCTGAGCGCCGGAAGGCGTCAATTTTTGGCGCTCAGCATTACAAGCCGGCACCGTGGCAGAGCAGGGAGACTCGCCGCAGGACTCTTTAAAGGTAAGTACGGGGGGGTTGTAAATAATGGCGTCGGCGAAGTTTAAAATGACGCCCCCGGCGGGGGGGGGTCGGCATTTTAAACTTTGCCTCAGGCGGCGTTAAGTCTTCGGTCGGCCCTGACGTTACCCTTTGCTGGTTAAAAGGGGCTTAGGACAAACCATGAAAAAGCACTATGTGAGTGTGCATGGTCTACTACTTTGGGCTGAGATGTTACTCCTAGATGCTTCCACTTCACAATAATAGCACTTACAGTGGACCAGGGCAGATCCAGCAGGACAAATATTTCACAAACTGACTGGCATCCTATGGCAGTGCCAAGTTTAATGTCACTGAACTCTTCAGTGTGAACCATTCTACCGCCAATGTTTGTCTATGTAGATGGCATGTCTACAGTGCCTTGCCAAAGTATTCACCACCTTGGTATGTTTCCTATTTTTCACCCAGAATGAAAATGAGGGTTTCTATCATTGGATTTACACAACATGCCTACTACTTTGAAGATGCAAAATATTTTTATTTTTTTATTTAGCCACTTTTAGCAGCAATTAAAGCTGCAAGTCTCTTGGGGTACGTCTCTCTAACTTGGCACATCTAGCCACTGGGCTTTGACTAGGCCATTCCAAGACATTTAAATGTTTCCCCTTAAACCAGTCAAGTGTTGCTTTAGCAGTATGCTAGGGTATGCTAGCAGAATGCTTAGGGTTTTTGTCCAAGGGTGGACTTTATTTAACTAACTATGTGACTTCTGAAGGTAACTGGTTGCACCGTATCTTAGACAGTGGCTCCATAGCAAAGCAGGTGAATACATACCCACGGACCACTTTTCCTTTTTTTATATCTTAGAATTTGTTTTAAAAAAGTTATTTTCTTTATTTCACTTCACCAATTTGGGCTATTTTGTGAATGTCTACTACAAGAAATCCTAATAAAAATCAATTTTAATTCCAGGTTGTAAAGCAACAAAATAGGTAAAAAGTCAAGAAAGGGGGTAAATACTTTTGCAAGGCACTGTATGTGCTTGATTTAATAACTGTTAGCTATGGGTATGACTAAAACACCTAAACTCAATATTTAGAAGGGATGTCCACATACTTTTAGTATGTGGACAAAGAAAGCATTTAACCACCAAATCAAGCAAGATGTCATCTCTATATACTATACCATACTGTACTACAGTAGGGTGCTCAACATTAAAGAGCCTTTTATTAAAAATTTTGACATGAGCATGCAAAATATCACACACAAATAGCATAAAACGTGATAGGATTCCCAGATGACAAAAAATGTAATCCTCACAAGAGGGGTCTCTGCTAATACCATGCAAAGGCCTAGACCCTGTTAGCATTTTCTCTGCAAATACTAATATATTTCCCTTATAACCAAGTCATTTTCCCATATCATCAAGTCACTAAAGTTCAAAGGCATTACTATAAAAAAAAAAATATATATATATATATTTTAAAAATCAGTGGAAATATTAATTACATTTTATAGAGCTCTCTTGATTAACAGTAGAGTGCCTGCATATTTTTTTCCATTACTGGCACTATTTACCTAAAGGACGTTTATGATAAAAAAGACTAAGCTAAATGCATACACTGTGAACAAATCAGCACGGTGCGGTTTACAAGCAGACAGCACTACCCAAGTATGCCACACAAATATGCTCTATGAAATACAATTAAATAAATTACCAACCATGTTTTTTCTCAAACCTGCAGTTTAGTACACAACAAAATATCTAATGCGCAAAGATTTTTTTTCCTACTGGAGTTTCTCTTTTTCTGTTTCTTTTGATTGCAGGCACTTCCACTATGAATCTAGTATGTTAAGTATTGTGTCAGAAGCCATATTGGTGCCACAAGTACAGAGTTTTAGTGCTGATGCCTAAACAGGGCTGTTGTTGATATAGTCTTCCTTGTATCCAGATGAGCCATAAGCTTTTATCCTAATTTGGGATAAAGCAACTGATACAATTTCAATGTGCACAAGTGCACTTCATTTCTCTCAACTTGTCACACTTTGCTCATTTCAATGAAGGGTTTCCTTACAAAGACATGATGACTGAATACATTTGCTTTTTCATTGCATATTTTCTCTCATTCAGTACCAAGCCACCATAAAACTCTGCCTCCAAGCATTGCAACATAAAGATGTTATTCCTATATTAGATTAAGCAGCAAAGCAATGAGAAGATGAACTATAAATACAATTAGATTAACTTCCATGTGTAATTGAAGAGGACAAAGGCCCCATTGGAAGAACGATGCGTGACTCACGCTTATTCAGAGCTGCTAATCATATTCATATGACACAATGCAAAGGAAAATATTACCTTACACCAAAATTAACTGACTTAGTAAAAACCTAGCCCTAAGGTTTAAGTCATTTCAAATTGGTATGTTTCATCTACAGGTCAAAGGCTTTGGAAGAATCACTTTAAGAGGTAAAAAGTATGACCCAGAGGGACATCTGAAAAACTGTTATTCACATTGATCGGACATGTTGTTTCATTGTTGTTGAGAGGCATTTTTTCTATGCAATGGGGAAAAAGTTCTGCAACCAAATGAAGGCTGCTCCCAAATGTACAAAGGCATAAACTTTGTGTCACTTGCAAATAGAAGAAATTGAGGACATGATTTATTATGTGAAAAAGTCATATGACATTAACTATTTAGGTGTAAACAGTTGTATGCAGGTTTAATATACAACTTATATATATATTAGCTTTACATTCCATACATTCCAGTAATGTAGCCAAACAAGAAAAATAAAGAAGAAACAATAATGTAGTAGAACTTGAAAATTTGCTTCTGCATTTCATATGTTTGGAACGCTACGGGGGGAAGCTTTACCAAGAATTTTAATGTGGCTTTGTGATATTCTGATATTTATGTAAGTGTGTATGACAGCTAGAAAAAAATGTATTTACACATTTTAATTTCAAAATAGGAAATATATTTATTTCTGTCTAACATTCCTATATAGTGAATTTGGAAAAACATAGGTGTAAACTCCAGATGTATGAGGCATTTATATTAGCTATGTTCTTTTCTGTTTTTTTAAATACTATATATAATAGCATCTGGGCAAATTGAAATGTGTATTAAATTTATATATCTATATATGTACACAGTACATATATACAGTATATAGTAAATATACAGAAAAAAATATAATATATATATAGAAAAAATACATTCTCCTGAAAACCCCCCAAAGTATTTAGTTTGGGTAAGTACTGTTATTGCTGAAGAAAGCCTTAGTGAAAATGCTTTTGTCCCTACATGTGAACAAGTCTGTAAGTTCTGAATGCACTTTTTTAATGATCAAGTCACCAGATTACTATAATTTACTATCTTTATAAATATCTGTGCATTTTAGAAACAAAGAAAACCTGCATATTCTTACCTTGTGACTGTGCAGCAGAAGAGTGAGAATATCCCAAAGCCAGAAGTGCTGTCTCAACCAACTGATTAAACAGAACATCCCTCCGAACCAGCACAAACTCTGCATGTTCTTCCCGACTGTCCATCTGTTCCACCACGCAAAAGACAGGGAGCATCAACCCTAAATCCATTTTAAAATAAAACGACAGGTTAAAAACTAAGAAAATTGTATAAAAACAGAAATGTTGAAAATAATCAACTATTATGTCTGCTTGATGAAATAACCTCACAAAGAAGCATGGCTTTTCCCTTTAAGTGCCAGGGGTTGGGGCACATTTTTCCTATTGGGATACTGGGACAATTTTTATTTTCCTATAGCTACACTTAACACTCTACTTAAGGAAACCAATATATATAGAGTATACATATATATTTAATTAAAGACAAATTCTGCTATTCATAGATACCTAGTCTAATGTTGTCCATGCAATTATTATGTGAAAATATGAAGGATTTTTTTCCCTCCCCATTAAATCCCCATAAATTATAAAACAAAAAGTAAAACATTTACAAAAAATCTTTTTGTAAGTCCCTACAGTTCCAAACAGTAATGTTTTTTTTTAATTCGTATATGAAAATAAATATTTCCTAAATGTTATTAGTTTCAGTTTTTATCTATTATTTGTTTTCACGTCACGTTTTGACTAGTGTACATTCTATAACATAAGTCTCATATGTATTGTTAAATGCTTGAGACTTGTGTATACAACATAAATGTTTTCTCTCTACAAATTATGCTAGAGGACATATGTGGTTGGCTCCTGATGTCCCCTTTGCCAAACATTTATCACAGAAGTTTGTGGCATTGAAATGGTTAAAGTAGACCTGTTATCCAAAAAGTAGGGATAAAAAGGGTCTACTGCACTCAGCAAGACAGCCTTCTATTTGATCCCAGAATGGCATACATGAGATTCTGCAAACAACATCCTGTGACATAATAACGGATTTGCGTGCAGCCCACCCATCAGCCATAATGGAAGATTACGGATGATTTAAGATTAAGCATAACTTTTCACCCATTCGTGTTCTAGACAATTGGTTACCCTCTACAAAATTACATCTTGTAATTTTTCAATGACAGGTTCATTAAAGTATGAAACTTACAAATCTTATAAAAAAGCCCACCAAGAATATGATTGCAACACAAAAAAATTGTGATTTTAATGGGGTGACGTTCAGAATGTTTTAGTTTGTAGCCTAGAAAGGGGACTCTGGGGCTGAAGTATATTCCAGGTATGACCAGTGTAAGACAGCTAAGTGAGAAACTGGTAGGTTTAACAGGGTTCTGAAACTCTTAAAAGTCTACACAGAACTTGCTACACACCATCCCCTTCAGTGTTATATCCTAAGAAAGTGTCACCTACTTTTTACATTCCTGTAGCTAACAGTAACTAATCAAGTACTTAAGAAAGATAAACCTAGTTTCAAGCAAGAGTATTAAGACTCCTGTAATAATATACTGTATGTGCCAACAGAGAAAAGTCTATGAGCGGTTTAAAGAGGAGCTTCCGCTATTTTGTTATGACCAGATTAACAATACATTTTCAAAAGTATTGTGTTGATTTGTTTGTGGATGTGTATAAGTTATTTGCATGCATGCTGCATTATCTTGTGGTGAAAAAAGGACATTTATTGAAGCACATTTGGATTTAAAAAATGCTTTTGTCAAAGCTAATTTACATTACATTGCATTTTATGCTACATGAGAAAAATATTTTTCAATGGGACGTTCCCTTTAACCCTTTTCCTCCTGGGAGTCCAGAACATTTTCAACAGTTTTGCATCATTAGGTTTCAAACCAACAACGTTTTACAGGTGAACTAAGTGCACTCCATGATTTGGGTACATTTTGTCAAGCTATACTGTAGGGGCTTAGATGTGGTAGGTAAGTGGAACAGCCTCTCATTATTTTTTCATGTAAGCTACACAATCTTTTTTTTTTAAAACACAGTAAAGGATTTTGCGTTAGGGTGTCTGGATCTTATTAATGTGTCTCCTGTATGTCTCAGACTTTAAGAAATAAATCATCTTTGTATCCAGACATTAGAAGTTCATCACTAGGAAAATCATTAACTGAAAAGAAGAACAACTATTCTGCCAAAGTGAATTGCAGTTTTTAGCTGGCTCCTTAGATGGTTAAGTTAACTACTTGATGCAGTTTGTTTTAATGTATGATTTATTATTGCACTAATTAGTTCATCAACAATAAATGTCTATTGGACATTATTTATAGTTGACTTAAACATACATGATGACCAAGTTATTTGGTCAAAAGATCCACAATGCTATTATAATTACTTATATAGAGTTTGACCAATGGTTGATACATATTACTACAACTATCTGTTGGCTTCACCTGTGTTCATGTGGACATTACCTTAACTCTCACATAAACATGTACTTCATTCGCAATGAACCTATTTCTTTCCTGTCCATCAGTTTAACATTAGATAATTTTCTTTAATATAACCCCTGAACTGTAATGATCTAACATGTATGATGCACCTCTAAGGTGACAGCAGGAAGCTATGTAAAGATCTAAAATTCTATTTATCGGTAAATAATTAACATGAATGAGTTGTGCCTTGTTAGCCGTAGAAAGAGAAAGCAAATTTGGTAAAGTTGATACCTTTACTGAAGTATTATGTAGCTATGATATGACAGAATACATATATGTGTACCAAACAATAAGCAACAATATATGTCCTCTTTATCTGTCTTTGAAAAATAACCTTGGGGAACTGCCAGCAACATTCCATGGGCTTATTAACAAGAAAGGGATTCTAAACAATGACTATTCTGTGCAGCAGTGTGTGGTCTCCATCTTTAGCCACAGATGTTTACTATTATAGTGTGCCCAGCAAATGAAAGTACATTGGTTCATCTCTTTTTACTGGTAAAATGTAGTAGTGCCAACTATCTAGACCTTTCTATAAAAATAAGGCTCAGAGTACAATCCGGCTTTAATACAGTTATTGCCAAATCTTTGTAAGCTTAGACTTTACTTAGCGAATACATTCTGTTTGGAAGTGACCTACTTTCCTAATGTATCTACTGTACCTATTGTACCACAGTCAAAACTGCACGAAACCTCTCACTTTTTTAATATAAACTGTAAAGTACTTCAATTGGCACTAAATACCTGAATTTGCTCTATTATAAGATGAGGTTTTTTCAGAGCAAATCCTCTGAAAAATACCCCTTGTCTTATAATCGGGGTCATCTTATAATCAGACCTCAAATTGAGGTCTGACTATGAGACTAAGATCCAGATCTCCCACAGCACTGCTGGGGACCTGGATCCTCCTGTCTGGTAACCTCCGCTGCAAGAGCTTCTGACTCCCTGGTGTGTAGTCGGGGCAGCGGGTAGACGTCTACGCGTAGGCAACTTCCGCTGCAGCCGGAAGGAGGTGCGGTTAGCAGTGGGGGTTGTCTGTGTCCATCGCGCAGACCTTCCCCGGCTGTCAGAGAGGAGAGTTCCCCACACCGCTGCAGGGAATTCTCTCTGACAGTCAGAGGGTATATGCACAATGGACGCAGACAACCCCGGTGCTAACAGCACCTCCTTTCGGCTGCAGCGGAAGTTGTCTACGCGAATCGTGTAGACATCTACTTGGTGCCCCGAGCCCCCGACTACACACCAGGGAGTCAGAGGCAGCGGTAAGTTTGGGGGGTTAAATGGGGGGCATATGGCATTTCTGTAGGCAGAGTGCTCTATGATATGCCTTTTAACCCCCTTAATGCCACGCTGCCTCCAGATATGTATTTTAACCCCCTTTATGCCACTCTGCCTTCAGAAATGCCTTATACCTCCCTATGTGCCACTCTACCCCATAATATGCCTTTTAATCCCCTAAATGCCAGAGTGGCATATAGGGGTATAAGGCATTTCTGGAGGCAGAGTGGCACATAGGGGGTCAAAAGGCATATCATGGGGCACAGTGGCATACAGAGGATTAAAAGGCATATAATGGGGCACAGTGGCATTTAGAGGGTTAAAAGGCCATTATCATGGGGCACAGTGATATAGGGGGTATAAAGGAAATTCTGGGGCAGAGTGGCAAGCATAACTTGGGGGCAGGTTGGAAAATAAAAGGTAATAAAAACAAAAACAAATTTCTCAATCATAGCTTTTATTTTAAAAAAAATAGTTTACATAGTTTACATGAATTAACTAGTAAAAAATTTTTCCTAGAGGGTCGCCTTATAATTGAGCAAAACAAATGAAAAAATATATAAAATTATACATATGCATACTAATTGTACTGTAGGGTAATAGTTTCAATAGAAAAGACACACTCAGAGCTACAAAGGGGTATAACAAGTAAACAAAAACAATGTTGAATTTACTGCTACAGATTTGCAAATCCAGAGTTTCATAAAATGAAATGGCAAATCAAGTAGATTGTTGTTAGGAATAATAGTTAGGCCAATACCAAATTTGTATAAATTATATTATGGCACAACCCTTATATGTGTATATGATTAGGCTTGTTGTAATTTGTTTTTAATTCAACAAGAAATTTACTTCTTTGACAAACAAGCCATAGGAGCCTTAAAACTATAACAAAATTAAATTGAATAGTTTGAACTGTTTAGATTAATTTAAAAGTAACCATATTCTTTGAGAAGAAATATATATCTGCTATGGAAAAAATGCACAAATGATGGTAGCAATACGGAATATACTATACTATGAGAGGTTTAACAGATTACGGCAGCCTATCACAAAGAAGTAAGAGATAAGTTACATTGGGCAGTGATTTGTGTTTTTTAAATATAATATATATTTAGTATCTTAAACAAGATGCACATTGAATTATCTATCTCATTATTATTTAGGTATGAATGAAACTGCAATGCAGCAAAAAGAAATACAAAGCATTTGTGCTCCAGAGCAGGTCAATTTTAACTCACTTGGTAGCATTTAGAGGAATACATGTTTAATTGATTACCATTAAGAGATAAAGCAAAAACATTATATACTGTATATTGTAGGAGGGTCAGTTCAATTGTGACATTCTTGGCAATGTATCCTCTTATTTATACCATAGTGTGTGAAAGCAATAAAAAACAAAAACAGCAATATATATATATATATATAATATACTATTTTTTTTTATACATATATATATATTTAGGAAAAAATGGAAAGCCTGATTTATAGACCACCCTTAAGAAAAAGTCTTACTAATAAATATTAATTCACATGTAAACTATTTTTTCATATTTAATAAAAACTAGGATTTTAACAGTTGTTCTGTCCATGTTCTTTTGAAGAAATGGCAATATTGAGGACCATAGACACAGTGGAAACTTGCAGAAGATGAAAGACACACTATGCTTACTTCCTTTTGCAAATGAGAAAATGTTCAGCAGTGACATCAGCTTAACATTGCAGAAAATGCTGGGGCCTGGTACACCCATCTACTGTCCAGATAAGTGTGGTCAGAAGTGGTCTTCATGGAAGCAAATCAAGCAAATCAACTACTCATGAAAACACAGGAACTGGGGAATTTGGCTGTAGCAGAAGGCAGTTTGTTCGCCAGAGAGTGGTACAAGAAAAGGTGTTTGCAGGCAACAGTTAAGCATAGTGGAGGTTCCTTGCAAGTTTGTGGCTGCATTTCTGCAGATGGCATAGGGGATTTGGTCAGGATTGAAGGTCTTCTCAATACTGAAAAGTACAGGCAGATACTTATCCATCATGCAATGCCATCAGGGAGGCATCTGGCTGGTCCCAAATTTATTTTGCAGCATGACACTGACCCCAAGCATACAGCCAAAAGTATTTAAGAACTATCGCCAGCATAAAAAAAAGTTACCGTATTTGCTCGATTATAAGACGAGGTTTTTTTCAGATCAAAAATGCTCTGAAAAATACCCCTTGTCTTCTAATCGGGGTCGTCTTATAATCAGACCTCAAATAGGTCTGACTATGAGACAACTAAGATCCAGATCCCCTGCAGCTGCAGGGGACCTGGATCCTCCTGTCTCCCCCCCATTTAACACTCCCCACCCCACACACATTTACCGGTGCTTCCAATTTCCTGCTGTATTGCCGGGGCAGCGGGTTGACGTCTACGCGATTCGCATAGGCAATGTCTGCTGCAGCAGGATGGAGGTGTGGCTAGCAGCGGGGGTTGTCTGCGTCCATCGCGCAGACCTTCCCCGGCTGTCAGAGATCAGAGTTCCCTGCACCGGTGCGGCACCACTCTGCCTCCAGAAATGCCTTTTAACCCTCTATACGCCACTCTGCCTCCTGAAATGCTTTATACCTCCATATATGCCACTCGGCCCCATAATATGCCTTTTAACCCCCTAAATGCCAGAATGGGATATAGGGGTATAAGGCATTTCTGGAGGCAGAGTGGCACATAGGGGGTCGAAAGGCATACCATGGGGCACAGTGGCATTTAGAGGGTTAAAAGGCACTCTCTCCAGTGCAACCATATTTGGACTAGTTGGCAAGCTGGGGGCAGATGTGCGTATGGGGGACAGGTTGGAAAAATACAGGAAGAATTAAAAACAAAAAAAATATTGCTTGAATCAGTAAGCTTTTATTAAAAAATGTTAAAGTATCATTGAATTAACATTTACTGGTAAAACTTTTTTCCTATAGGATCATCTTATATTCAGGCTTTTTCTTTTTTTCTAAATTAATATTCAGATTTTGGGGGGGTCGTCTTATAATCGAGCAAATACAGTAGTCATTAAGGCGATGGATTGGCCCCTATTGAGCCATGAGCTTAACAGTATAATAACAGGCTGCCAAGTTTTACAAGATGTTTCAAGCAACCTACCTGCCGAGTTCCTATGTCTATTTTTGAAAGGATTCATACTTTATATAGTTTTTCATACCAGCCTAAAACTTTTGCACAGTACACAGCCTTTTTTTGCTTTAGTACACAAAGGTATCTTTTAATGTATTTCTCCTCTGTCTATCTCTATACTCTTCATGTAGCTATACAATTTATAAACACACAATAGTGAATAATTTTTTTGCTTACTAATAAAATAGATTTGTATATGCAATTCTATGTTCTTTTAACAAACAATGAATAAATAAAAACCTCACTGTAGAATGAATGGCATAACGGAAAGTGAAATCAGCAAGTTGAATTTCTCTTTGAATAAGCTTTTTCCCTTAAATTTACTTGTTTAACCCCTTCGCTGCTAAGCCATTTCCCACCCTGGTGCTAAGGCAATTTTTTTTTAGCATTTTGCTGCAGCTCAGGTTTAGAACGTGTTTAGAAGTAAATTTCTTGGGAATAAACTATACAAACCACATATTGTTTTTTTCAGCACATCCAGCAAATTCAAAATATATCATTTTTATATGTGTATGTCTCATTAGGTTTGCAAAATAAAGCCAAAAATGGGGAAACAGTGTATTTTTCACTTCCGACTCAATAAAAACTAGTTTGTAATTTTATTTTTCTAAACTATAATATCAAAACCTGTGTTTCAAAAATTGCCTCCCTCTACCTTTGGCTAAATTTAACCCCCATGGTCAAAGGGATCATGGGATTAAATTTAAAAAGGGAATGTGACTTTTTATAGCTATATGATTACTGTGGTAACATTGGCTACCACAGTGATCATTCAGCTAGAATACTTAATTAAACTAGTTTATTTTTAGATAATTTAATTTGGGGGTCTCTAGGCAATTTTGATCTTTATTTATCTGCCTTTAGAGACCCCCAAATCATTTTTTTTAAGATTTTAACTTAATACTTTTTATTTTACAAGCCTTATACTGTTGGAAAGGTGAGGCAATTACCTTTCCAACGGTATATGTTGGTGGTCTGTAGCTGCTTAGATGCCTGAGATAGAAGCAGCATGCCCCCATACCTCTTTAACTGACAATTGTTAATAAAGTTGCTAGATGATGTCATCGCGACTTTGCGCAATGATGTTATTGCTGGAGGACGAAGCCCTGGCGATGCCTGTGACCTCCACTGAGGTAAGTCACTGCTGAGGACGTAGTAGTTACGTCTTTAGCACCTGAAGCCCACTTGTGAGGACGTAAACACTACGTCCTTAGCAGCAAAAGGGTTAATAAAGAATACCTTTCTTTGTATCAAAATGTTTTTTTTCTCATTTTATTTTATTCATTATTAAAGGGTTTACTGGTAGTAAATGAAAAATAATACAATAGGAGATAGTAAAAATAATTAACAAAGGCAATTTATAATAATGACAATATTAAAATGTTTTTTTAAAACCCAAACTGCCGCCTACGGTTTTAGAATGATTAACTTCATTTATTTAAACCAACTATGGCTTGTACCAACTTATCTCAGTGAAGTATATATAAGTCAAAAATTAATTACTATCCTGCGAAGGCTAACCCCACTCATAATCAAATAGCTTATTAAAAAAGAAGGAATAACCCTACATAAATAATATGCAGTTATAAGAACTGGTAGTGAAGATTCAGGGTACCCACTGATTTTCTAAAGTTTTTTTTTTCATCTGTATATGCTACTTCATATGTATGTTGAGTGTTAACTATAACATGTATTACTTAAGTGATAGTGGCTATCAATCACTTACGCTTTGATTTTTATGAAAAAAAATTGCATATAATCTTATAACAATTATTTCTACAAAATTAGTAGAATAAATATAATTTTGTCTGTATTCTTCACGTTCATGTTGAATTTTAAAGGGGATCTTCTAACAATGTGTTTTATCACTAGTTAACAAAAGTATTGTGCTGTTTTTTCTTTTTTAAAACCCTACATGTGATACATGTTTCCCTATTTGTACTTGCTAACTGGGGTCCCTTATCTTCACCTTACTCTGTAAAAACAGAACAGAAGTATTTGTTTAAGCAGTTGGCTAGATTGTTATACTCATTTACATAACTCCCTTTATTTGTATTAAGTTTAATTGTTCCTTGTTTATATTTTCTTCTTTTACTTATTCATCTAAGGTTTTAGCAATGTTTATTAACGTGATACTGAATACTGAATGATAACTTGACCTTTCCATTTTAGAAAAATCATACTGATTAATGATCACCGAAGCCCAAGCACTCCCCTATAGTAACATCCAAAATCAAGTCTTAATTTTTAGATACTAAATCTAGCACAGACTCCTTCCTTGTTGGCTTCTCTACCAATTTCCTAAGACACAATTCCTGTAGAATTTAAGAATGTCTCTACTCCTGGCTGACCCAGTCTATTTTCCTCAATACCAATGAATTACACGTTAATAGTAACTATGCATTAAAGTGCTGTTTATGAGGCTGTATGACATGCTTAACTGCCCCTTTCATATTTGGATACAGGCCCAGATTTACACCTCAGTTATGCATGCAGACAATGGGCTAGTCAGGAGCAGAAAGTGGCATAAAATGCCAAGGGTATGGACAAAGGTGGGCAAGTATGGACTAAGTATAGCTTACATTTAGCCTATCTACTGCCTCCAGGTCACCAGTTAAAAAGTAACATCTTTAGGCTAAGAACTGGATATTATAATAAACCATTGCTCCAAAGGGTCTTTCTTTCAAGCTATGATGTACTTTTTATCAACCACAAAGGTGGCAAATAATATATTTATATAGTCTGTACAATTCCTACCAACGTAAGATTTGCTATATTATGCTTAAACAATTTTTTCCGTGTGTGTCTTACTTCAGTGCACTACAATGTCTCTTACTGACACAACAATCCTTAAATGTATGTTTTTGCTGGTTCATATTGGATCCCTTCTGCACAATATGTCTTACACTTGTCCATGTTAATTTTACTATTGTATATTAATTTTAATGTTATTAAACTTGTGTTCTCCCCTTAATGTAATAGTGTTTTAAAAAAAGCTTTCTGTTACATGTATTCAATAACTGAAACTCAAAACGTACAAAAATGAAAGTATTTATCATCTTGCATATTCACTTTATATTTAGTTAGTCTGACTAAAATATGTATATGTTACCTTAATGTAAATGTTTATATCAATTAAAAAAAATACACTGTCTATATTTTGGTAATTTTGTGATATATGAAGATGACATTTCTCTGAAAGGTAATCAGAATGATTTGTTGTGTATTTAAAAGTCCTAATCACAAACGTATAACTAATGTAAATTTCTCACTCAACTTTATTGAACATAACAGGTTTGCCAAATGTCTGAACCAGACTTCAATCAGCCTATTACATCACCATTAAATTATAGGTTAATGCGAGAAAGGGTATCTTTAAAATGTCTGTGAATAACTGGATACTTGCCAACTTAATTTGGTAGAACAGTAACAGTCGTACACCCCTATTTGAATATTGGCCTGCTCTGGATTAATCACAGGTCCAAAATATGTGAGTTACAGTTACAGTCACTGGGCATCATTATTGGCATATTACAAATATTTTGTACATAATGTAAATTATTTGTAAGAAAAATGTAGTGAACCATCTATGGTCATATATACTCATGGTTGATAAAGAACAGTACAAAACAATAATTCAAAAGTGAAGTAAGGCAAAAAAGTATAAAAATGGCAACATTGCCATGGCACAACTATTGGCACCCTTTTGAAGAATTCAGAAATTAGAATCACCTGTGATAAAATGCCAGTGGCTTGAATTAACCAATCAATGATGGAGTTATGGAGTGTCCACTTTTATTCCCTGTTCCCTTTTTATAAAAGTGAAGACAAGGGAGCAATATGAGAGCATCAGAAATCCTATTATAACCAAACATAAACATTCTAAAGGGTACAATACCATATCCAAGGACCGTGACATCCCTATTTAAACAGTTTACAATGTTATTAAGATATTTGTTGCTCATGGAACTGTTAAAAACCTCCCAGGAAATTGATCAGAGATGTCCTCGAAGGTTGGTGTAAACTAACACCACGTAAGTTAAAGCTGACCTGGAGAGTAGCCATATGTTTATAGGCAACAAAATGAAACTTATAAGAAAAAGAACACCATACATACAGTTAAATGTGATAGAGGATCTGTTATGTTGTGGGGCTTCTTTGCGGTCTCAGATATTGGAAGCCTTCAATGCATTAAGGGAATTATGAAATCAATGGATTAGCAAGGCATTTTGCAGTGAAATGTGCTACCCGGTGTCAGAAAACTAGCCATGGGTCAAAGATCATAGGTCTTCCAACAATAACCCAAAGAAAACATCCAATTGCATAAAATACTGTTTTAGACTGCTCATCGAGTACTGATCTCAAGCCATTTGAAAACTTTTTGAAAAAACTGAGAAAAGGAATCCTGCAATTAAAGAGTAAAAGAAACTGCCAGAAGACAGGTGCAAGAAACGTACAGACAGCTACAAGAAACGTTTACAGGCTGTCATGATGCCCAAGGGTTGTGCAACCAAATATTAAGGAAGGGTGTTTTCAATGCTACCTAGGTCATATTCTCTTTATTCTGTGAAATCCCTGCATGAGTTGAAATTGCCTCTTTTTTGTTGAATATCTTTAGAAATCCCATTAAATGAAACAATGATTTCTGAAGATATTGTACATGATGTACAAAATATTTAAGGGTGCCAATAGTGTTGATTATAATTATGTATTACTGTTTATTCACTATATATATATATATATATATTATTACACACACGCATATAAGTTTAAGATCCTTTTCCACACAAATATACAAGGATACATTAAACAGAGGTGAACTATTTTTTGTAAATGTGGTTTATTTGGTTCTTTAACCCTTTGTATTCTCAGGGGACTCAATTTACCATATATCTTCATGACATGCTAACTGAAATTACAATGTACTATTTTCAATTTAGATGCTAAAAACTGTAAGTTATTTTTGGATAAACATTATGTTAACTCACTAAAATCATATATCTGGTCCAGTATATTTGACAGTGGTTGGTTTTGTGAAAAAAAAACATGAACAATTATAATTCACAGACTAAATAATTTCATTATTCTTTGTTAATCATTAATGCCAGCATGTATTTCTTTCACTGATAGTGTTCTAAAGTAGTGATAATGATATTAAGTGGTTCTATATGTTAAATTAGTATTATACTTTAAGGTATGGATAAGAAGATCATTGAGCACCAAAATAATTTTGAACTATCATTTTCACTAGATTGATAGAGGAAAGGCACTGTACTACACTGAGTGTTTAAGTGTTGTGTTTGTGTTGTTTAACCTAAGAATTCAAGAATTTTACTTGTATCAAGAATGTTGGAACACTAGTAAAAATAAAAGATAAAGTGTAAAATGGCATATAAAGAGGGTTGGTGAATTTTTTTAGAAATGTTATGGTTTAAATGTACCCAATATTTTGTACACGAAAGGACATTGGTCGAATCTGCAAAATGCTTCTATGAAATGCTTTTAACAACCCAAATTTCTTAACACATTAAGAGTCAACAGCAGTGTATATAAACAGCTCTTTCTTTCTTTCTTATGGCAAACAACATAATATTTGGACAGCCACATGGTTAAGCTGTCTTTAACAAAGAATGTTTGTATTGTCTCAAGTACTGCTCATAATACTGTATTATTATTTACAATACATTTTGAGAAAAAAACGATTACTCTCTGTGGATTTATAAATTCTTATCAACAATTTCATAAATAAGCATTTCCATGTCATCAATCATTTGTCTTAATACTGAATTCTTACAGACTAAATTACTGACTGAAAGACCTTGCCAATCTGAGTAAGTGAATATTACCCAGTAGGGATATAAAGCTGTCAACACCAAAGCACTTTTGATTTTATTAAATACTGCCTGGGTATTAGGAGAACTTAACACTTTCAGTACTCCTCAGCTATGCTGATCAGCTACATAAAATAAGAAAAATAATAAACTAATAATATGTGAATAACTATTATTATTAATGTGTTATTTTTCCTATGGCTAATATTTAGTATCCTTTTTAATAAGACATTTTGTAGAATGTTATTTTTACTGTAAAATAAATGTTCCAGCTATGAATGAAATCCAAATTAACAATACACTATCTAGGACAGATACAAAAAAAATATTTTGTCTATAACACATGATAGACAGACATGAAAACAGCATACATAGACATCATTATTTGATGTTGCACATCAAATGACATTTGAACACCGTACATTTTTACTATTTATATTTACGTAACATTGGCAAACAACTCGTAGAGTATAGAAATTCAATCTGCAACCACCAAATATTATTTCAAATACTTCAGAAGTAAGGCCTGTTGAATAATTCTATGATTTGTACATTTTAAATTTGTCTAATTGCCACATGGTCGGATCCATTGGCAAGTAATCAATTAATTCCAACTAGACACTTTTTGGTGACAGATCCTTGCAAATGAACTTTTTGACAGGACTTTGTAGATTAATTACATAGAATAATCACATTATGTATAATAAAGAGAATTCTATTCTGGAACCTTTAACCGTGTACAAACGTGGTGAAGAATGTGGTAACTATAGTAAAAATAGCATATAGCATCTAATCGCTGATATCAAAAACACACATAACATTTATGCTTCCATTACAAAAATGCATTAGATCCCTTAGTACACATTTAGTCTGGATGCTTTAAATTATTATTAAATTAATTATATAACACCGTCATATTCCAGTGCTCTGTACAGTGGGTTGAAATCTGTTTCCTTTTTAGAAGCCTATATGATGTTTTAATATACGGTAAATGTATTCATTGGAGTTACAAAAAATTATACTACATATTTTTGGACTGCACTGACTGCTTTTGGTTTTAAGTGGTAAACCTTAACTATTATCCAAATTGCCTCAATAGACTCAAACCTTCAGATAACACTTGCTACATCAAGTCATTTTTATAACATTTGAAGCTCGAATCTGATACCTCTGCAATAAACAATTTTCTGAGACTGGAGTCTGTTTTGCCTTGTTAAATTAAAATGCAGAGAAACTGGGAGGCTGACACCTTACTAGGTGTATTACAATCAAACGACCATTAAAGGTTAGTTACAGTTCTGTCTTATTGATTAGCAACATACAGGACTTGAAAACACTTATTTAAAACAAAATTCAAAGAAGCTAACAAATGTGAAATCCATATGATTACAAAAACTTTTTAAAAAAAAGTTACCAATAGGAAATTTTTCGCATAATAATCAAGTGAAGTAAAAATAAAAACCACTGCGTATATATATGCAATTTTTTCAAGAGCATCTATATTTAATTTGTAAAAGGATTTATGGAAAAAACTGGCAAGACTTCAGTTTAAGATGCTAATCTGACACCTTTTCTATGTTCTCTGCTTGTGTTTAGTTATTTAGCATAATCACACTGGACAAGATAGAAACATAGAAACATGGAAGTTGACAGCAGATAACCATTTGGCCCATCTAGTTGGACCATTTTTACTGTTGTAAATACTCAAACCGTAATCAGTCCTTGATTTACCTTAAGTTTAAGTTCTATTCCTGTATTACCTTCTATCACTTATGTTGGGAGACTGTTCCCCTTAACTACGACCCATGTGATATCCATATAAAAAGTCTGTAAATCCTGAATAGTAAAACCCACCTAGCTATACTACAAAAATATTGCATGATGCCAAACTGAGCAGATGACCCCATTAATGTACAGTTAATTTTAATCAAAAAATATTCTTGTAATATTCTTGCAAAAAGTAATTACATATTTTTGGAAATCAGGGAAAAGGCTGACCCACTAATGGGATATCTGCTTCGAGAATGATGAAATTTCATTTCTGCCGCACATGTATAAAAACAATCACCCTCAACAAAGGATGATCTTCACAGATTAAACATCATACTATTTACTTTTTTATCCAAATCAACATAACACACACAATTTGGCAGTTTATTTGTGGACCTCAATCCTGGGCTCATAATTCCATGTCCCTGGAAATAAAAGGATGGCTGTTACATAAATTATGTCACAGAGAATAAAATAAGAACTCACTGAAGCCAAATAAATATCACATATGTAAATGGTAAATGTTTAAACAAATTGATTTTTAAGCTTTTAGTTAAAATTAATACTCATCTGATGAATAACAAACAGCCCAAGAATACAATTATTGTACTAGTATCCCTAATATGTTATATTTTCTCAAAAATATTTCTTGTCATTTTAGTAGTCTGGACCTTTCTTAGACATTTAGGGTTACCATAGAGCGTCTCTAACTAGGGACCCCTACATAAGGTGAATAATGCTAAGCAGCCTTGAGTTTATTTGATGTGGTCCTACCAATCAACAGGTTACACAGCTGCACTGGGCTATTATTATTATTTACTGTTTTATATAGCGTCATCGCATTTCACAGTGCTGCACAATAGGTAACCAGGACATAACAAGTAATATATAACTCAACAATTCGACCTACAGAAATAACAGATGTGAAAGGCCCTGCTAAAACAAGCTTACAACCTAGAGTCTAAACCTTATCTATATACCAATGTTATATTTTTAATAAATGTGAACCTACAAAAGCCATTATTTAGTTTAGGTAAAAATGAACATAAATAATTTCAGATAAATTTCACAAATCAGTTTTAAAAATTTTTAAAAATGAGAGGCTACACACCAAATTTAACAGGTCCCTTCTCATGAGTATAAGGTGAGACAACTCCGACAGTCGTAGATCATACTCCTTTAAGGAGGTTTGCATTGTTGTTGCATTTTTTTGTATTGAATTGTACATTGCTTAATTTATACGGCATAATTCATGTATGCATAGAACATTCAATGTAAAATAGTATTTGTATATATATATAT
>VKOC01024558.1:0-10063 GCA_009364415.1 Spea multiplicata | reverse complement strand
GCTCTGCCATGTCAACACCCAAACACACACATACCAGGACAGGCTCTGCCACACTGGCACACCAAACACACACCAGGACAGGCTTTGCCACACTGACACACAAACACACACACCCAAACACACACGCAGGACAGGCTCTGCCATTGCAACCTTCAAACACACACACACACCAGGACAGGTTCAGCATGCCAACACCCAAACACACACACAACAGGACAAGCTCGCCACACCAACACCCAAACACACAACCACCAGGACATGTGTCGTAGACTTGCCACACACACCCAGCCAGATAGGCTCTGCCACACTAGCACCCAAACACACACACCAGGACAGGCTCTGCCACACTGGCACCCAAACACACCTACCAGGACAGGCTCTGCCACACTGACACACCAAACACACACACACACAAGTTCAGGCTCCGTAACACCGACACACCAAACATACACCAGGACAGGCTCTGCCACACTGACACCCAAATACACACGCAGGACAGGCTCTGCCACACCAACACCCAAACACACACATACTAGGACAGGCTCTGCCACACTGGGATACCAAACACACATACCAGGACAGGCTCTGCCACACTCACACGCAAACACACGAGGATAGGCTCTGCCACACTCACACCCAAACACACACACCAGGCCAGGCTCTGACACACTGACACACACACCAGGACGGCTCTGCCATACCACACCCAGACACATCATGACCACGACAGCTCTGCCACAGACACGGCACAGAGCCAACACACTACACCTAGGACAGGCTCGGCAATCCGACACCCGCAGACACCATTACCATGACGGGAACTCTGGCCACCCCGGCACACCCAAACACACTCACCAGGACAGGCTCTGGCCACTACCGACACCAAACACAGCACAGCCAGACAGGCTCTGCGCATCGCGACAGCTCAGACACGACATAACCACGACAGGCTCTGCCAACTGTCTGGCCTAGTGGTCTGATCGGCCATCCAAACACACACACCAGGATGGGCTCTGCCATACCAACACCAGTTTGGGTTAATCTACACAACCGTTTTCTGTGTGTTTCCACCCTTGTGTATTGATGCCCCAGCCAGGCCCCCCTTTGGTTTTAATGTATTCTCCTCCACACCTGTGTGTATTGCCCCATGTGCATTTGTGCCCCCAGCCAGCCCCCTTTGTGCATTTATTCCCCAACACCCTTATGTATTGATTTATGTGATGCCCCAACCACCCTGTTGTGTACTTATACCCCTCCCAGCCACCCCATGTTTGTATTTAATTGTTGTCCCCCCTTTGAATATGGATCCCCTTACACCTATCACCCCAACTATTGTTTTTTTTTTTTTAATACTTATTTTTCTACTGCCTTTCTTCCCTGCAGACTGCTCTCCTCCGACATGTTCTTCTAGCTGTCACGAGGAACTGTTCTGTGTGAGCCCGCCCCCTTGAGCGGCACGTCGCGTCTACAAAGGGGAGGGACGAAGAGCCTCACTGAGGCACCGGGCGGCATGATGCAGGCACCCTAACCACTTAATGATTTTAAAGCGGCTGGCGTGTCTTACAGCTGCTTTAAAACTTGCAGCCACATCGGCTGCAATCGCATCTCGGTGTGCCGGCCAGTCCCCCGGCCCCCCGTCCGCCCCTGGTAGTCACTACAGCTTCTCCAATCCACCCTACAACAGTACATTGCAGTATTGTAGGTGAGTTACTCATATGCACCCTGCTACACACAATCCTTTCCCACTTTACCTCATTAACGAGTGCCAAAGCAGCTTGTAATGGTGCGAAAACTGATTGTAATGGCGGCAGCTACACGTGGCGATGAATAGACGAATCGTGACGAATTTTACGAACTTTTGCAGTTTGTTTTCGCCAGTTTCCTCAGATGGCCCTATTTTCGTTGATGAAGTTTGCATGAAAACGAATGCATAGGTCTGCTAGACACTACCCCCAGGTTATATGCAGGCTATAAGGAATCATTGTCTTTAGGTCCAAAACCCTAACAGTATGAATAGGCTGTCAAAATCCAAACATATACACATACACTGCCCCTATACATGCCCATACACACATATACACTACATATTTATACACATATATATATATATACCACACATTCACACATATATATACTGTCCTTACACTCACATATTCACTGCTCATACACACACATATACTCTGCCCTTACACACGCCTGGCCATACACACATATATATGCCACACACATTTCCCATACACACACATTCACATTGCCCTTACACATACCTGCCCTTACACACATCCCATCTCTTTAGTTTTTTCTTTGCCCCCTTCTCTGTCACGGTCTGCCCAGGCTGCGGAGCTGCATATCTGTCCTGCTTTAGTTTCTCTGTTTTGCTTTGATCCATTCCTGGATTTCCTTTTGCTGTGTTCTATTTTCCATTCCTTGTTTCTGCTCCAGCTCTTTGCTTCAGTTCTGTTTCCTTTATAAGGTGTGCCCCACGTGTGTGTTCTGTTTGTCTCAGTCTGCAGTCTGCAGTCTAAGGTATGTCTCAGTGCTATATGTTTGGTTTCCATGTTTGGTTTGTTTTGTACCTCTGTCAGCAGGGATTAGCGTTAGGACCCACCGTCATTGGAGTACTTTGGCGTAGTGGTGGGCTAAGCATACTATGGCCATATCATGTGACGGAATCTCCAATAGTTATCATTAGTCCTAGGCTAGTTTCTGTATTCATGTGTGTCAGTCTGTGATGTAACCTGTGGGGTGTCCTTACCTGTCCTGTCTGTATCCCCGTTTCTGGGATGTCCTGTCTTGTTCATATCTTGTCTGGTTATGTTTATTCCTTGTCTTGTGCCACTTATCGTGTATATCTTATATCATGTTTCTTGCCTGGTCTCCCTTTCCCTTGTTTGTTATATGTCTGCTATATTACCCTTTGCCTAGCTTCCATTCTCCCAGCCTGCAGCATCCTGCACGTAATTCATGTGTTATGCTTTATGCCTGCTCCAGGATGCCTGCAGGATATCTTCATCCTGGACTTCATCCGCTGCCATATCAGGGCGCTGGTGTTTGGCTGCACAACCCTAGGTGCTCAACACCTGGGTGAGTGTGGTCGCCCTGCAACCAGGCCCTGTCTACTCCACTGCTGCACTGTGACTCCTGCATACAATCTTTGGGCGCGCTGGGTCCTCTGTCATCCGTATGGACCCAGTCCGTGACAGATGGCCGCATCCGGTGGGCTTCCTGCCAAGCTTGCCCCTTCCGGTGGGCTTCCTGCCAAGCTTGCCCCTTCCGGTGGGCTTCCTGATGTGTGAGCCCTTTCCGTAGGGTTTCCTGATGTGTGAGCCCTTTCCGTAGGGCTTCCTACCGAGCGTGCCCTTTCCAGAGGGTTTCCTGCTAAGCTTGCCCTTTCCAGAGGGTTTCCTGCTAAGCTTGCCCTTTCCGGTGGGCTTCCTGCCATTTACCCTCCCATCCCATCTCTCCCCATCTCTTTCTTTTCTCCCTATGACAACCTTCTGCACATCTGTTACCTTTCTCCCTTTGCTTTCTTCTTCTGTGGTGGGAGCATAATGTCTGTTTCTTCAGACCTCTTCTTCAGCACTCCCACTCTGTGCATGCAGCTTCCTTGCTGACATCATATCCCAGTGCTCAGCAACATTTAGTTAGGGAGCTCTAAAGCAGAGGTCTAACACACAAATTAATAACTTTAATAATTTAATATAAAATATTCTATTTAGTGACACATGTTCACATGCATTTTTGTTACAATACAATATAAAGTCAGACTGTTGACTCTATAGTTTACTGAGACACAATAAGAATGATAGACTAACTAGCTATATTAATAATTCAGTTATGCATTATATGTCTGAAATTGGATTTATAACAATGAAATGCATAGTGAAAGTGAAAAGTTCCATAAAATGTACTTTAAGTATTTAGTCTCTAACACAGATCTTATTCTAGGTATCTGAAATTAAGGATTTTAATCTTTATGTAATGTGTAATTTCAACTTCCAAAGTAAATGGAAAATATTAGTTTCAAATGAAAAATTTCCTGCATGCATACTGAAATGTGAACGTATGATGCGAAAGGAAATAAAGTGTCATACCACCCATTAAATGTAGGAGGGGCCTCTGGGTCCTATGGCATTTGTGGGCTGGATAGCCCCAAACTCTTTATGGGATTGGGAGGGTAAATGGGCAGGTAGTGGACATGCATTAATATGGCCCCTTAGATTTTGCACCGTGACCCAGAGAACTGGAGAAAAAGAAACCCTTCATTGGTTGATGCCAGAAGTGGTCCCTGCCAGGGACCAATAGAGTCGCTCTTATGGACCTTTAACTCCTGACGCGATCCTACAGATTCCCATTCCCGTTACCCCCTGAGACGCTATGTGGACAAGGTAGGCTGGAGGCAGTGACTTGTATGGGTGGACCAGAAAGATTAGGTAGGAGATATTAATGAACACGAAGATTCTTCGTGCTGTGCTCCTTCGTGTAAGTTTTCCTCGCCACCATATTCGTTTATTCGTTATTCAGTTTGAACAACGAAAACGCACCATTCGTGTTCGTTTTCATGTTCTCCCGAATACAAATGCACAAGTTTAATAAGAACACATGTAATGCTACTGCTAATATAATAGGAGTGCCTGTTAGTTTCAAAGAGAGAAAAGAGTCTGACCATAGGTGGGTGGATCATAACACTGAAAATTATACATGAACCTGAAAATTATACATGGTAATGTTTGAAACTTTTTATGACATGGATATTTGTGAGACAAGTGAATAAGGAAGAAGAATCCTAAAGTTTTCAGAGACTATGCTTTTCTAATTTTGGCAAATTAAAACAGTGTACTTAAATTAATATACGGATGATGAAGTGTGCTTTTACTGTAAAGCATATGGTTTTAGAGGCTTAGTGTTTAAAACAAGAGAATATTGTAATTATTTTCTTATATTGATGGGTCTACCCAAGCATATTAATACATTTCCATTTTTATGCAGTTTAATTTTGCTGATTGCTACTAGCACAGTGAAGTGGCAAAAACAAATGCTAATTTTACTAATTTTAATATAACGTCAAATTAAATTAAACAGAAAAAAACATAATGGTAGAATATAAAATGAGGTCTGCCCTTTGCTCAGCACAAATTGCAAAAAAGACAATATTGCATATTTACATACAATAACGTATAGAATAAGAATCCATATAATATTTAACAACACAATTGGCTAATATTTGATGTTTAATCACAAACCAGCCACATGATCGTATTTCAATGTATAGGCCTTAGTTATATCACATCCAAATACAGTTGATATAAAAAGTATACACACCCCTGTTAAAATGCCAAGTTCTTGTGATTTTAAAGAATGAGACAAAGATAAATCATGTCAGAACTTTTTCCACCTTTAATGTGACCTATAAAGTGAACAATTCAATTCCAAAACAAGCTGAAATCTTTGAGGGGGAAAACAAAATAAAAAATAACTTACAATAACCTGGTTGCATAAATGTGCACAGCCTTTGTTGAAGCACCTTTTGATTTTATTACAGCAATCAGTCTTTTGGGTAGTCTATTAGCATGGCACATCTTGATATGGCAATATTTGCCCACTCTTCTTTGCAAAAGCGCTCCAAATTGCGAGGACATCTCCTGTGCACAGCTCCCTTCAGATGTTCAATTGGATTCAGGTCTGGGCTCTGGCTGGGCCATTCCAAAACATTAATCTTCTTCTGGTGAAGCCATGCTTTTGTGGATTTGGATGTGTGCTTTGGGTCGTTGTCATGCTGAAAGGTGAACTTCCTCTTCACCTTCTTAACCAACGCCTGAGGGTTTTGTGTGAAAGTTGCCTGGTATTTGGAACTGTTCATAATTCCCTCCACCCTGACGTACGGACATTTAACTGATAGAACAGGGAGACCAGTGGGATGTGCCAGGTAAGTTGCAGCGTTGGGGTTTTAAAAGTCTGTACGAGCGATCAACAGAGTTGCTCGTACAGACTTTTAAAACCCCAATGCTGCAACTTACCTGGCACATCCCACTGGTCTCCCTGTTCTATCAGTTAATAAATGATAGAACAGGAGACCAGTGGGATCTGCCGGACAAGCTGCTTCATTAGGGGTTAACTTTTTAAAGTCTGTACGAGCGACTCTGTTGGTCGCTCGTACAGACTTTTAGGCTCCTGGTGCACAGTTGCACCTTAAGGGGTTAAGGGGCCGTGCGAGTGAGCCTATTGGTCGCTTGCACGGCCCTTTAACCTATGGATTTCCGCTCGTGTTATCTAAAGCAGCATCGAAGGGGTTAACGGGAGCGGAAATCCATCGGTTCGCTGTCAGGGGTAACAAAGGCCGTGCGAGTGAGCCTATTGGTCACCTGCAGGGTCTTCCTCTGGCATCAACCAATTGGAACTAAACACATATCAGAAAGACATACCTGTAGACTGCAGACGGAAACAAACATAACAGGTAGGCCACACCTTATAAAGGGAACAGAAATGAAGCAGGACTGGAATCAAGGAATCAGAAGCACAGTACAAAGCTAAAGGAAATCGAGGAATGGATTACAGGGAAGTGGGAACAGTAGCATGACAAGAGAAACTAAAGACATGCGGCTCTGCAGCCTGGATGGGGCCTGACAACAAGTAGGGTGTTTCTTTAGATACCATTATTTAGATACCATTGATCATATCAAATATTTTGCTATAAAAATATGTAAAATATGTTGAAAATATAGGAAAAGAGACTTTTTCTGACTTTTGCTTGAAAAATATTTTACTCATCTACAAAAGCTAATGAAAAAACCTGCTAAATAGATTCTAATATTTGTCCTAAGTTTAGAAATACCCAATTTTTTGCAAGTTATAGGGCAATAAGTACAAGCAGCATATTACTATTTCAAAAGCAAACCAAAGCTGGCCATACTACCCCATGTCCTATTTGGGACATCTTTGAAAACTAGTGTCAGACTTTGTTGTAGATTTTTTTTTTTTGCGTCTATTTTACACACACATAGTACTTCAGGTATGCATTTCAAGCTCCTGGTACATGTCATTGTCAAACAAGACCCCGGGTTTGGGTTCAGCAACATCTCTTGAGTACAGTGATACCACCCATGCATGTGTTTGACAGGTTGCTTGGGGCGTAATTGGCCACATTTGGGACATGCACAATTACATTTTCCAAATTGGAATTTTGAGATGTTGAAAATGCTGCCCCATGTCCTATTTGAGAGAGGCTGGCCAATTCAATTTAAATCATACATTTTTGTAAACTGTAAAGAGAAAGCTGCTGATTGGACACACAATTATTGTCAGCTTCTCTAGCAGAAAAATCTTAATAGGTAGCCTAATATGACTGCTTGTTATAATGGTAACCAAAATTCTGTAAAAGTTGGTATACACGGATATATGACACATTTCTTATTATTTTACTTTGGGAAAAATAGTATTCTAGGGCAGACCTGAACACTGTTAACACTGTAGACTACAAATGTGTTACAGAACAGTAATTTGAGAATGTATGCAGCTCTTCATCCTGTTCTATGCATATGTTTGGCTAAATCAAAGTACTTAGAGCAACTGAGGGTGCTTTATAAATACAATTTTACAGTTGAATTCAAGGGAATCTCCTTAAAAGCCATCGTTCTGTAGGCAAACAATGAAAAAAAGCCCCGTTTTCTAATTGTGTATACATTACATCACAGGAATGGTTGGGAAATTGCCTTGCATAGCAAAATTATTTTTTAGAAAATGCTGATTCAAGCAAAAAATAATATTTAATTTTAAAGCATAAAAACAAGATCCTATTGGGAATTTTCAATTTCGATTTTACTATCAGTTGCTACTGCAGGTAGCGTTAAACTATGGCTATCTGCATTGCTATTATTCAGATGATTAAATTATAGTTAGCTTCATTAAGTTATGTGATTTTAAATGGCTTTACCCTAACTTGAACAGATTCTGCCTGTTATGTTGTACTTTCAATCTTATTTTATTCTTCTTTCATAAGACTTCAAAATCTTTATTACTTTAACAATAACACACCTCCTCTAATTGAATCAAATCCCAGAGCATATCTTAGAATTTTGGGATAATGATTTTTACCATTAAAAAAGCTTTTTTTAATCATTTTTGCACAGTGGTGGGTAATCTAAATATTATATTGAATCCAGAATAATTTTGTAATGATGCATGTTATCATGCAGTCTTCGTGGAATGGGGCTCTAATTCATTGTATTTTCCAAAAGATAATTCTGCTGAACCTATAATTCCCTTAGGCACCTTGTTATCTGGGCGCTTCATTTTTTCTAATTGATATGAATATTTCTTTCAATCAGATGATGTTTACTATTAAAAAAAATATAAAATAGGGTAAAATATTGAGGGAAAAAAGGCCTTCTCTGACTTTTACTCATCTACAAATGCTAATGAAAAAACCCTGCTAACTAGATTCTAATATATGTCCTGAATTTAGAAATACCCAATGTTTTATGTTTGTTTGCTTTTTTGCATTTTATAGGGCAGTAAGTACAAAGTAGCATATTGCTAGTTCAAAACCATTTTTTTAAAATCTGGTAATACTGTCACCACGTCCTATTTGGTACATCTTTGAATCCGGCAAATTCAAACTACCCTCTTCAAACCACATATGTGTTAAAACTAGACACCCCAGGGTATTTCAAATAGTATTTTAACCCTTTCCAGACATTCATTTTACTACCCTCTGAAGTCAAAGTTTGTGGTAGCAATTCTTTTCTATGTCACTTGTGACAGGCCTCCCTTTTCCTTGGGATTTTTGTCAAGGATCTTGGCTGTAACCACAGACTTCTAGGGTAAATGAAGTCCAGGACACATCCAGCTCAGCTTCAATGTTTATTTTAAAGGAATAAAGCAGCAGTTGTAAGTAGAATAACAGTCTTTGTTTAGGACAAAACAGATTACAAGTTACCATCAATATGGCTTTGCAGAGAGAAACCACCCCTCTGTTCACCAGGTCTCCTAGCTGGCATAACAGTGGCTTCCTCCTCTGAATCAGGCTCAAAACCCTTTACCTTCTGCCTGCTAATTAATCAACCACAGGTGAGCTGTTACTTATGCAGGCTCTGGACTGGATCAAAACAGCAATTAGAGCTGTTGGAGCACTGGCCCACCCTGCTCTTCCAGATGCTCCGCCCCAGGAACCCTTACCAGGTTTTGAAAACTGCCAGTAGTGCAGTTTGTAAACAAACAACATATTTCCCTGGGACATATTTTAAAGCAGGCTACTATTGACCAAGGCTGTTCTAATATGCCTGCCATCTATCACTGTACCACACCTTTTGTCACACACTGTCAAACAACCCAATATGCATCCAGCAACATCTTCTGAGTATAGTGATACCACCTGTGCATGGGTTAGTTGGGTTATTTGGGGACTAAAATGGCACATTTGGGAAATGCACATTTTTCAAATTGGAATTTTGACATGTGTTCGTCTTGCCCCCGTGTGTTATTTGGGACATCTTTGAACCTGGCCAATTTAAGTTACCATATTACCGTATTTGCTCGATTTTAAGACGAGGTTTTTTTCAGAGCAAATGCTCTGAAAAATACCCCTCGTCTTATAATCGAGGTCGTCTTCTAATCAGACCTCAATTAGGTTGCCAGGCTGTGTTACCCGGTACTTTGGTCGCGAGCAGCGTCTCTTCTGCTAGAAGCAGGAGAACAGGAAGCTGTAATTCTGCCTCCCCCTCCCTCCTCTGGGGACGGGGCCAGAGAAGTTGCTCGCACAGCCGGGCCCCTGCAGAAGTCTTCGAGTGAGAGATCTGCAGTTCAGGTAAGGGGGTGGGGGAGGGTTGTGTGAAGTATGTGTGATTAATGTGTGAAGTATGTGTGATTAATGGAATGAATGAGTATTTAAATGTTTGTGAATGAGTGTGTGTGTATGATAGCATGGATGTGTAAGGGGGGGTGGGGGTGGTAGCATGACATAGGGAGGCTGTACTCACACTCCCATCATCCCCAGGTTCCAGCATGTACTGGCTGCCTTGGCTTGATAGGAGTGTTATTGCTGTTAGCAGTTTTATATATATATATA